>JARDXD010000767.1:0-73806 GCA_029218145.1 Aphanocladium album
GAATCAGATTGAATGCGTGGGTTTATGTTCGAGATACCTTTTATGAATAATGAGTATTGATAGCGTTGAAGTTTTAGAAGCCAACAATATGTGCCTAGTTAATAGAGTTTCTGCGAGAGTTTCTACGCCGCAATGCCTCAAAATTTGTCCAAAAAGTGCCATAACCTTTCTTGAAACAGCTCGGGCTCCTCTGATGGCGGGCTATGACCCGAATTCTCAAATATTTCCAGGACGCTGCCTTTAATATTGTCATGTATCTCTTGCGATTCTTCCACTGGTGTAACGGGATCATGTCTGCCCACAACAACTAGTGTTGGAGCTTCGATTTCTCCAAGTCGAGCACGTATGTCAAATCGCGGAACGCTATAACTAAACGCCGCATTGTGCGTTTCATAGCGGTACCGCGGTTGTGCCTTTTCAAAGTCGTCATCTTTGGTAGCAGGCACAGTGTTTTGCTTCTTTGCAGTGTATATCGGGAAAATAGCATTCACTCCGGTCTCAAAGTCCGTGTTGTCTCGGACACAACCCGACCAAAGCCGGAGCTGCTGCTCAGGATCGGTTTTAATCTCCGTCGATCTTGCAATGGTATTGACAGCTCGCAAGGCGGCGCGGAACCCATACGCCCAAGTATCTCGCAGGATCAAAGCCCGAACCCGCTCAGGGTGGGCGAGGGTATAGCCCAGCGCAAGAAAGCCACCGTACGAACCTCCCGCGAGAACAAAATTTTCCTCTCCCGCCCAACCTCTGTGTGAAAAGAACGGTTAGTTAGGATCCATGACATTCCGATTCTTCATGCTCACCTGATTTCGTCCAAGTCGGCAATCCAACGCTCATCTGTTAAAGGTCCCTTCGAATCGCTCTCACCACTACCCCGCCCGTCGTACACTAGCACTCGGAAGCGACTGGCCAAGAATCCAAATGAGTTTTCCGGCTCAGCATGGCTTGAAAGACCCGGAGCTCCGTGTAAGGCAATAAATAGAGGCTTTTTATATTCGCTTTCACCAATTACTCGGACTAGCACCTTGGCGCCATCACTAAGAGTTACAAAGGATTGTTTGGTCATTGTGTTCGTTCTGATCGCTCGTGCGTTGCTTGGGTCTAGTGAATTGAGCAGTAATAGCTACGTGATATTCTAGTTCCTGACATAACAGATTCGTATGAATAATAGAAATTCAAGATCGATTATTAATGGATTGATTGGTAAGAGACGGCCAAGTGAGGGTTCAGCCTCGTGGGCCATGGTGTTGACGTGCTTTGAATCCTTTCAACTATTTGAATTGCCGAACGTCTCCACTCCATACAAGAATGTGAGCCGATTGCTAGCAGCATACCATACCATTAATCCCATTAACTAATAGCTTAAATATCTGTACGACTTTGCATCGATCTTAGAAGACCCTTTGTGATTCCGCAATGAACAACTATTATGCCGGGCTTAGTTCTTGTGCTTCACCATTGAGTCTCTGAAGCTTTACCACCAAATTGTCGCCGCCTTGATCGAGACTGATGGAGAGCAACGGTAATCCCTGAAGCACAAACTCGAGATACCCACCATTTGTACCACGGCGCCCATTTATCGCCGGTAGAAGCACAACCACCCCTAATTCATTATACATTAGGGATGGCAAGCCCTTGCCATCCTCGGTTATACGGAGAGTGAAGCTTTGATCGCTTTTCCACTCTCCTTTCCACCTCTTCCAATCATTACCGCTCTCGGAGGCTGGCAGTCCAAGACGCTGAGCTCTGATCTCATGCTTAGGAAACGGCCAGTTCCTGAAGCTACTGATCGCGTGCATGAACTGCGACCTGAGCACATCTCCCGTGCTTGCATTTGTCATTACGACTAAGCCTGACTTTGAAAGATTGTCTGCCCCATTCAAACTCAGGAAACCCGTCGACAGACACCTATAGCCGGGATCGTTGGAGCCGCTGTGGCCGAATACTGCGGGCTCGCTGCTTCGCGTCTGCCAACCCAGCGAAAATCCGCCGTCGACCTCAACAAGCATCTCCTTTGCGGTTGCTTGTTTCAGCAGCCCTCCTTCACCAGAGATTGATTTTTGTACGTCTCTGATGAGCTTAAGCAAGTCCGTTGGCGTGGTCCATAAACCGGCAGCGGCTAGTTCTGGGAAGAAGTGGTAACCGGCTTCACATTGAGTGTATCCAGTATGGTGTGCTTTCGCGATATTTGTATCGCGAGTCTCTCTGGAGCTATAGAAGGAGCGGGACATTTCAAGCGGTGTCAGAATCATTTCTTGCATCAAGTCACGATATTCCTTGCCAGTAATCGCTTCGAGAATGAGCTGCAGCAGGGTAGTACCAGCACCAGCATATTCGAACTTGTGGCCGGGTAGCGAAACTAGACGGAAACGCGTCGTATTAGCTGGCTTTTGACCAGCGATGATTTGCTGCATTGTTGGAACAGCAGCCAACGGGGAATAGCCAGGAAAGCTGGATGGGGCGAGGCCGGCAGTATGACTGAGCAGCTGTGTAATTGTGATGCTCTCGATAAGTGGACGCTGGTTTTCTGGAGAGCCGTCGAGTAGGACGTCGAGATAATTTTTGGGCAGTAGCTCAAGCAATGTTCCATTGAGTGTAAGGCGACCGTCTTCGATCAGTTTCATAGTCGCGACTGCGTTGACAGCCTTGGAAATGCTGCATGCTTGGAAAGCTGTTTCGGTATCATCTCCAGCTGTAGAATAACATCTTGCTGATAACTCGCCGTTATCCATCACAGCTATGGACAGGGACGGTGCACCAAGCTCGGCCAAACACTCAGCGACATTATCATGCTGCGGATGGTTGGCCAGAATAAGAGTTTCTAATTGATCGAGGAGCGCCATATTTGTTCTTTCTCGCGAAACTTTGCGGGATTTTGTTTTTTGGAATGTTTAAATGATAGTTTGAAATGAGAAGCTTTGGGATCCGCTTCTTTATCTAGTTATCTTAAGTAAACTATCAGGCAACCATTGAACAGGGTGGACAACGCATCCTCTCGGTTCAGCTACCCGCCCGCCTGCCCTAGTCTACTCGCAGAGACATGCGGAGCAGCATTCGTAGCCTGGTGACAACAGCACATACGCGTCACAACGCTCAGACAGTTTATTTGGACAGAGAAAAGATGAGGAATTTCCAAACGATGCTATAGTCATAATCATCAGTCATAGTAGTTGTGGGTGGCTGCTGGAAACACATTATTGGTCGACTAGCTTGTTTTGCGCACTCTAATCTGGGTGGAAGAGAATTTCTGGCACAGGCGCCACATTTAGGCGCACAAGCTGGCGAACAAGCTCTGGTTTCTGACATCCTGACCAGCACGTCCAGTGATCTACGAGATCGTGATTGCGCAAACACTTTGGCTTCCTGGCGGGCTTGATCGCGCACCTTGCTTTTCAGCATTGTGAAATCCGAAACAAATGTCGCGAAGCGGTGCAAACCTCCCTCCAATTGACGTCGACAGCGTCCTGTTCAAGCGGCGACGTTTTCGCGCAGCCAAAGCATGCTACCCCTGCCGGCGTCGCAAGGTCAAGTGCGATCTTAACCATCCATGCGGTACGTGCATCAGCCGCGACCATGCTGACTTATGCGAGTATCGGTCCGGCTTGTTGCCGGGACCAGCATCCGCGGCGGCCACAGAGGACTCGCCTCCCACGCGTAGCCAAGTCTCGAATGACGAGGATGCCAAGGTGGCTGAGATGGCGCAGGGACTATATTTAGACCCAATTAGGCCGTACAGCTCCAAGGTGCATCTAGGTCGAGGGTCGCTGCCAGATGTATTTACAGCCGGCAACGGGTCAGCGTCGCATAAAGACGCCCAGACCATATTCGAGCTACTTTGCTTGCAAGACAGCAGCTCTACCTTTCCGTTCACAAATCTGTGGAGCCCGGATGATGGACCAGAGGTGGTATACGATGCCTTGCCATCAGATGAGATGGTTTTAGTGTGAGTTATAGCGGGAATGCAGGACCATGTTCAATACTGGGGCCGTTGTCATGGCTAACAGTTCAACAGACATTTGGACTTTTGCCTGCTTTCGATGTTCCGGATAATGCCATCCATTGTCGACATTGATGAATTCAAAATGACTCTTGCCACTGTATTTCAGTACAGAAGTCAATCGCGGCTATGCCCCGAAGCCCTTCCATCTGAATGCACGCCCGCCTGGTTTGGTGTGCTGTTCGGAATATTAGCTTGTGCCGTCCAGCTCGCATCATCGGAATCAAGATCTGAGACTATGAAAGCTCGCGTATTCGGTAAGCTTCAACAGGGCTATTTCTCCAACATAAGATACATTTTGACCGTTTTTTCCTACCCCCAAGGATGCTGCGCCTACAAATGCCTCACGTTGAGCAACTTCCTTTCATATCCTAGCTTGGAAACCATCCAAACATTATTGCTACTGGTCAACTTTCTACGCAACCAAGCTGACGCAAGCGCATCATGGGCAATGTTGGGTGAGAAGATGCTAATCACAATCAAGGCTCTTCTACGTCGTGTTAATGCTTCCGCACAGGTCTTACCATTCGCCTTGCCCAGTCTATGGGGATGCACTGCTTACCACACCTGGATTCTGTTACTGATGAAAATGAGAAGCGGCGTCTGATAATTAAACAGTCACTTTGGTAAGTAATCCCTTGACGTTGAACCATTCATTGTCAATTTACTCAAGACTACTAGGCGCGCACTGGTGTGGCAAGACGCACTTGTCTCTCTCTGCTTTGGTCGCCCTGCTGCGATAACAATCGATCACGACGCATTGCCACCATACGCCTCCGACAGCACTTCACAGGTTGTCTTTTCGTACTCTGAAGGCTGTTATTACCTTTTTACCATCGCAAACAAAATCAGCCAAGCTCTCGCGCGGTCGCGATCAACAAGCGACCGACTTTCCATCGAAGAGATTCGCGCCTTCAAAGCCGACATCTATCAGCTGGAGTCCTATCTTGCTCCCCATATGCAAGACTACTCCAAATGTCAAGATTTCGACGACTATGTTCAGCACAACGTTTACAGAGTACTGTCCGACTCTGTTGTGCTCTGCCTCTGTCGCCCTGCCGTGCTGTTTCAAGGCGACGAAAGCAAAGAGCTGATTGACACTGTTCTCAGCCGCTGCAGGTCTGTATTGAGCACATACTTGGAACTACTTCGTCTGGAATGTCCGACAAGACGATCGTGGGTATACGTTCACGCTGTTTTGAGCTGTGCGTTGACACTGGGGCTCGTTACGGACAACAAGACTGCCGCTGCGAACAAGGAGCTTCTTCAGAGATTCTTTGATGGGATATCTCAAGGAACAATTTGCGCAAATGTGCCATCATACGAGACCGCGTTGGAACAGCTCAGAGTATATTTGGATAGTCGTTCCGCACGTTTCGAATGAGAATTCAAATTACTAATAAAAGCCTTCTCTATGTATTCTCTCGTTTGGAACTGCCGCCATTTTTAGTCCGTCCATAGCCGCGTCCCCAAAGCCACCTGGGCCGCAAATAAACACGTCCCTGCCCCCTGCGACAGTCGCCCAATATGACGATGGAATTCTTCCCTTGTGAACTCTAATCGCTACGTTGCGCTTCTTCTCAATGTCGGAGACGTTGACGGCGTCTTCGCTGGTAAATAGGTCGATCTGCACACGGACCAGATCCTTGGGCAAAGAAGCCTCGAGCAGCGCCAGAAACGGAGCGGGGTCTCTGGCAGCGAGCGCAAGAACGACGTCGCCTTCGGCGCTCGCACCACGAGCAGCAAGTGCACTGAACATCGAAAGAAACGGGGTAATTCCTATGCCGCCAGCAGCAAATAGCAGTTTGATGGGGCCCTTGGGCAAGGCAAAGTCTCCCGTCACGCCGGCAATCTCACACGCAACGTTTCCCGAAATGGAAATCTGCTGGGGCTCTTGGCCTCGGAAAGTGCCCAACTGATCAAACAAGGCTCCTGTCACTACTCCTCCAGGCATTTTGCGCATAGTCATCTCGAACTCGGTGATGCCTTGGACGTCTTTTTCTTCCTCGTGTGCACTTGAAACAGTCCATGTACGCACGCGGTCATCGTTGATTGAGCCTGGTGTCTTGTCCGCCATGTGGCTGTATTTTGGCGGCCCTATCCAATCCATGAAGTCAAGGGCCATGGCTTGGCCGGGTCGAATATGAAGACCTTGCGTGCGCGACGCAGCGCTCACCTTGAATTTGAAGGTTGCAATATCTTCCGAGTACTGAACCGCGCTCACAAGGTTTGCCTTGAATCCTGCAGAGGCACTAGCGGCGAGGGCCTCGGGTTCGTCGACCAGATACTTTATTTTCGGGCTATATGGGCTTCGTATCGGCTCTGTTCCGGGCTTTTGGCGAACAGGCAACGCGTTTTTGACATATGAGAACCCTGTGGTCTCTATTGTCATGATGCTAGCGTGTTTCGCCATAATTTCCATTGCGGGCGGCCCGACCAAGATTTGCGCTTTGCCAGTAAGGTACAGCACGTCTCCAGTAGTGAAGCAGATGAATGTCAGTCCAGCTAGTCGAGTAGACTCAATATTGCCCAGACTCATCAAGAAACGATTTCCAGAGTAGTCTGGCACAACCAGGGTGCGTCCATCTGAAGGTTTCACGCGGACAAAGCCTGGCAAGCCTCCGCGCGAGTTCATGCCCGCATGTGAAGGGAACTCTTCTGCCGTCTCAATCTGTGATTTGTATATGGAGCCGACGAACACGGTATCGGATTGAGTGATGAATTGAATAACTTCGTCCGGCAATCTTTCTTCTGCGTGCATGTGCGTTCTCTGGCTGGCGACGATAGGCTCCGTAACAGGATATGGCGCAAATTGGCGAACGTTGATGTACTTGGGACAGTTTCTACACCAAATGTCAGTAATCTGGACAAGATGCTGGAGAGAGAGCAGCGAAGCTTACCCGAGCGCCTCATCAACAAAAAGAACTACTTCATATCTCATATGCGCAGCCTTTCTGACCGATTTTATGCGTCCGGCGAATTTGTTCCTCCTTCTTGTGCTGAACTCTATTCCCACTCCAGCGATTAGAAACCTCTCTGGAGGAGCATCACATCGCTGCGCGGGATCCAGCCACGTTTCAAACGTATCAACCAACGGATCTGTATCCCAGAGTTTGACGTTGAGCTTCAGAGTATTTTTGTCTGGGCTCGTGACGAACCCAATGTTGCCGTTGGAGCCTGCGGCAAAGCCTGCCCAAGGACGGCCATCTTTGTCTAGGGTAGTGATTGGGAGAAAATGAAGGTTGGAGGTGTGAAAGATTCTGTGCTGCTCTCGCATAAAGTTTTCCGTGACTCTCCAGCTACCTGAGACAGCTTCTCGGTAACCCAGCTTCTGCTGGATGATGGCCTCGCCAGTGTGCCATCCATGGAGTGCCGTCGTCATGTTGGGTTGACTGTGACGGAGATTCAGTGTCAGCTGGGTTGAGGATGGGCGGGATATGCGAGAAACAGATGAGGGGTATGCATGTATATACTGGAGTTTTATCGTGCTGTTTTAATTTCCACCAATATTTTACAGTTTCTAATATGCTTTTGGGATTCCTAAGATGCTGAATAATTCGGGCTGCAGTGAAGCTAGTGTTCGCACTCAACTCGGCGATAATTGTGGGCTACTACTGTAGCTGCAGATGTGACACCATAAGCTGGTATTGATCGTGACAACGTCACTTATTGTGTTGCAGAGATTGGGCATTAAAAAAAGTTAAAGAGAGAAATTTCAGTGCTGGAGGGAATCAAGTTTATTCTAGTCATTCAAACTGGTTTCATGGTATAATCAGACCAGGCTTTGCTCGACAATTACAGCAAGTGCCATATCCCTTGATACCTATACGGCTTGCAATCCAGTGATTCCAAACTCTATCTGGCGCGGTCGAGATTCGGGGCTAACTGTGGAGCAAGCTCGACTTACACCAGAAACGTGCGGGGTTATGCAATAGCAGCACAGCGCGAGGCTACATATATAAACGGCATGAAGACCTCGCCAATTTGAACGGTATCTAGCATCTTCAGACTTCAAACCCTTTAATCGAACACTTCAAAATGAGCGGCGACATTCCTACTTTGCACTACCTCGACATTGGCTCACTCGGTCGAGGAGAAGTGACCCGGTGGGTCTTTGTCCCTATTTCGCCTGTCTATTGTCATTTCCATTGGACTAACAAATAAATGAAATTCTCACAGACTGTTCCTCAAGGATGCAGGTGTCGACTTCAAAGACATTCGCTACAAGTACGATGAGACTTGGCCAGCCACAAGCAAGAAGCTCCAAGAAGACGGCATCTCCAAGACCGGAAAGGTCCCCGCTCTGGTCTACAAGGGCAACATCCTGACCCAGGTAAAGAGCTCACGACGGCTACGATCAAAGGCGCTCTCAAAGTACTAACCGCTCTGGCTTAACAGCACATTCCCACTCTGCGCTACCTGGCTCGAGACCTAGGCAGTTATGATGGCACCACGAACGAGGAGAAATATCTCGTCGACCTTGTCGCTGACATTTATATTGATTGGAGAGTAAGACGTTGAAATCCCGTTTGAATTTGCAAATAGGCAGCATTTTGCTAACATTGTTCGATTTCAGTCCCAATGGGTTGCCCAGCTTGGCACCAAGACCGACAAATACAAGAACGAGACTGCACCCGAATACTACAAGATTGTTGCCGGATACTATGCCAAGCATGGCGGACCTTACCTCTTGGGCCAGACCATCACTTATGCCGATTTTGCTGTTTACCAATCGATTGACAATGACACCAAGATTGGTACTCTCCCTGTACGTCTAATACACATGCAAAATTGTATAATGGAATAGTGGTGTGGGTCGCTGACAACAACGTTTTAGGCTGAGCTCCCGGAGGAAATTACCAAGTTTAAGCAGGCGTTCGAGGCCCGTCCTCGCGTAGCCGCTTATCTGGCTGAGAGAGAAAAGAAATAAGCAACAAATGATGAAAATAAGATACAAAGATCAAAAGAATAGTTTGAGAAAAAGAAATTTGACTATTTACTTTGAACCCGCATCTACACCACGTAATTTCTGGGTGGTAACAGTTAATCGCCCGGTTGTGAATGGCTTGCAATGTCGCCATCGAGACGGAGAGTTCCGTTTGTCTGTCTTGAATCGCCATAGCCGATGATTCACAGATTTAAGCCCAAATCCAGCGCTCATGTATGCGTGTTTGTAGACCAAAGGCTGTGAGTGGCGTACACAACCAAGTTTCCATCATCCTGAATCTGAACAAAAGGGCTGATCGCATCAGGGCGAGCGGAGCCAGAGTTCCAGAGCGGATGGCCTGAGTTGTCGTACATGACAAGGTTCCCATCGCTCTGCATGACGACATCCTGCACGGCGTATTTGCCATGGGTATTGCTTGACCACAACGGTGCCGGGCCAGGGCCGTAGAGGACCAAGTTGCCGTCCGATTGAAGGGTCAAATCGAAGCGACCATTGGGAGAGACGAGAGACTGGCCGACATATAAGGCCTGATTGGTTGTCAGACTGCTAGGCATGATTGTGAAGAAAACTGAATTGAAAAGGGTAGCTTTGTAATGGTTAATGTTCGAGGTAGCTGCTGTGATTGACGCTTGAGTTCTTGGTTGTGAGATGCATTTATTTATAGTAATGGGGTCTTTCCACGCAAAGCTATATTCAGCCTTCTCAGAAATGGGACATCCGACTGCTCTCGTGATAAATTCAGTTTACAAGACCTGTAACGCGGCTGCACTGCACGAAGACATACATGAGCTGACTGGTCTTTCGGGAAATCGCTGAAAACAGTATAAAGATGACCAAGTGAATGTAACCACATATACAATTCGAAAGCTAACACGGCATAAAAGTGCCGGTATACGTGAGTCGGGCTTGTAACTAGGTATGGTGATGGTGGTGTATGAGGAGGGAGGGCGGGCTCATTTCCGCAGTGCGCAGTAAATGCGCGACGAGCAAAGCGGCCAGTTCACTCAGTATTTTCGGATCGATCTAGAATTACACAAACCATTGCGATTGTTAGAGTGAATCAATATAGGTCATAAGCATGCATTTCAGCTCCCAATCAGGATGCGATTGCATATGCAGACACGGCCCAGCCTCAGTTGTGGCTGCCCCATTGCATTGCAGCTGCTGCTTTGATGAGTTCAAAATCAGATAATCTCTATCCGGGTGCTGATGCAGAAGATGTGTCGCTTTGATGGCAAGCGCGGTCTGATTTGTATTGCAGGTGCTTGCAAGTGTTAAATCTGACAGGGTTCTGGCTTTCTTGACGGTCATCCGCTTATCCCATGAGCTACAAGCACAGGCTACAAAGATGTGGCATGATTTGGTTCTGTGTACATATGACGTGTGGTGTATTAACTTGGAAGTTGAAAAGACTCTGCTTGGATCTGCGGCGAATTTCCTATTAATCCATTTTTTTAAATCTCAATTCGATATTTCCCCAGCATACATGGCCGTGCGGGCAACCTTGATTTCGGAACGGGGCTGGGTGGGCACCACCTAAACCTCCGTCGACATGAGAAGAAATTCTACAATGGGCTGCTGGAATCGACCACCGCCTAGCCGTCCGACACGGTACCATCGTACGAATGTGCATGCGACAGTTACAACGCAATTTTCTTTTTTCGGAGAGGCTATTGGGAATTTAAGACTACTTGCTAGTTGTAAAAACCAAGATGTCAGGATGGTTCTCCATGAGTTTATGGGTTCCAGTGAGGTGCCTACTGAAACCACTTTACGCGGAACGCGTCCAGACGCGCTCCACCAGGAAAGCTCCAACAAAGCTGCCAGCTAGCAACTTCGATCGTCATTCGTCCACTGCCAACCGGCCACCCGCACCGGCAAAATCGCCAATTCGAAGAGTCAAAACCAGGAGCTGCAAAGAAAGTAGCATCTGACCATGGAGCACGACAGCAACGGCCCCGACGACGGTCCACCCGCGAAGCGCCAGCGCAGCTCCGAGCCCCTCGACAGCATCACCCTCTCACCCTCCGGCGACGTCGCCATGAACGGCATCGACAGCGCCATGGACAGCCAAGCCACGGAGGATGATATCGTCACCGAAGCACCCGTCGTCGCGACACCTGTGACCACTCCGCGGAAGCGCGGCCGCCCGCCTAAGAAAACGCCGACCAAGTCGCCTGCGACGCCGTCAACATCCCGCGCGCCCAATACCACCTTTCTCACACCTCTCAAGGCCGTCGGGCCCAATGCCTCGACGCCGGGCCGCAACGCCGCCGACCGCTCCGCGCGTCGAAAAACAGCACGCTCGCTGCTCGAGCACGCGACGGGCGACGGGCCCAGCGACGACGACGGCGGCGGCGGCGGCGACCACGACGCCGATGAGGATCTGGCGCGGGCCATCTTTGGCGACACCTCTGACGAAGACGACGACGACGACGACGACGACGACGAAGACGATGCTGATCTGAGCCTGGCTGAAGTCTTGTCCGACGGCGACGGTTTACTGCCAGAAACAGCGACAGCAGCAGCGCCAGAGAAGAAGAAGAAGATGAAGCGCACGCGGAAGCGCGCCAAGTCGCCGACGCCGCCGCGCGACCTCCCGCGGCAGGAGATGTACTTTTTCCACCACAAGCCCGGCCGGCCCAAGACGTCGGACAATACGCTCGCCAGCCTGCGTCTGCTCACGCACGACGAATACTTTGACATTTTAGCCAAGAAGAGCGCGGCGACGCAGCGGCACGCCAAGGACGTCGAGTACCTCGAGACGCTGCACGCCGAGTCGTTTGCGCAGTGGACGCTGGAGCTCGCGCAGGGCTTCAGCCTGTGCCTCTACGGCTTCGGCTCGAAGCGCAACCTCCTCAAGAAGTTTGCCGGGCACCTGCACGGCCTGGCCCCCGAGAGCCCCATCGTCATGGTCAACGGGTACGCGCCGACGACCAACGTCCGCGAGATCCTGTCCTGCATCGCCGACGCCGTCTTTTCCGACGCCGCCAAAAAGGCGCTCCCCTCCACGCAGCCCCTCGCCATGGTCCAGTCCATCCTCGCCCATCTCACCGCCACCGCCACCGCCCCGTCTGCCTCGTCGCTCACCATCATCGTGCACTCGATCGACTCGGCCGCCCTGCGCCGCGCCGCCGCCGCCTCCACCACGCACGCCCTCCTCGCCGCGCTCGCCGCGCACCCGTCCGTCCACCTCGTCTGCTCCGCCGACGCGCCCGACTTTTCGCTCCTCTGGGACGTCGGCGTCCGGTCCGCCTTCAATTTCGTCTTTCACGACGCCACCACGTTTTCGCCTCTGGCCGTCGAGCTCGACGCCGTCGACGAGGTGCACGAGCTGCTCGGCCGCAAGGCGCACCGCGTGCACGGCCGCGAGGGCGTCGCCTTTGTCCTCAAGAGTCTGCCCGAGAACGCGAGGAACCTGTTTCGCCTGCTCGTCGGCGAGGTGCTCATCGCCATGGACGAGGATGCCGGCGCCGGCGGTGCGGAGGAGGGTGGCACGGGCGTCGAGTACAGAATGGTGTATAACAAGGCGGTGGAGGAGTTTGTGTGCAGTTCGGAGATGGCGTTCCGTACGCTGCTGAAAGAGTATGTATTGTTCTCTTACAAGGTTTCTCGTCGTTCATGGTTTGCTAATGTGATGGCGTGCCCAGATTCCACGACCATCAAATCATCACCAGTCGCAAGGATGCGCTGGGTACAGAACTATTGAGCCTGCCGTTTCGGAGAGAGGAGCTGGAGGCCATCTTGGAGGATCTGATGGCATAAAGTTGCATCATTTACACGGCGTTTTGGGGAATTTGTACACCTGGGGAAAATGTTTTGACAATTGTTACCAAAATGGTCGTTGATATATTAGACGCTGCATGTATGCAGTTTTGTATTATATACATTTATATGCTTATGCGATAATGATAATTCTCGCTACAATTCCATTCTCAATTTTTTTGGCAACTCCCCTTTTTATAACCTCAGTCTATACGCCGAGACTTTTGACGCAGGTCCAGAGGATAACCGGCACAATGACATTGTCGTTGCCACCTGTCAGGACCGCCTCCGTCACGCTCGCCAACGACGCGCACACACCTGCATTCCGTGCCGTCGTTAGGACGCCCAGGGGCTCATCCGCCGTCTGCCACTCGCCAATACGCAGCCATGCGCTCGCAAAGCTCAGGCCCAGCACGACGGCCGCCGCAAAGGCGACGCTACCCTCCAAGCTCTTGCCGCCGCCCCAGAGCCACTTGCGGTGACCGTAGCGGCGGCCGATTAAGCTCGCCGCCGCGTCGCCAAGGCCGACGCAGATGACTCCGGCGACCATGCTCGCGTCGCGCGTGGGCGTCTCCCAACCGGCCGCGTAGCCGTCACCGGTACGAGGGACGGCTGCGAGGGCTAGCCAGAGCGGAACGGCGCAGCCGATGAGCAGAAAGATGTGAGAGATGACGACGGGGCCACGGAAATCACGACCATCGACGTAGGGGGCGAGAAAGGCAGCAATCGGTTTGGAAAGAGGAGGCAGCTGGCTGGCTCGGACAAGGTCGAGAATCAGGAAAATGGCAAGGATCAAGGCGAGCGCCATGGCAGCATAAGTCGGGTCGACATAGAGGGCAGGCAGGAACATGCCAACCATCATAAAGTGAAAGACTTTGCGACGGGTATCAACTTCGTAAGTGCTTTTCAGCTGAAAGACAACTAGCAGGCCGGCGCCAATAATCGCAAACCAATAGCCGCTGAGGACTAGTCTCGTCGCCGCTGCGCCGAGGTGTTGCAGGCGCAGCTTCTCGACCCAGCCGAGGCCGATGACATCTTCATCGGTGACGCTGGCGTGGTTGGGCGGCAGGCAAATCCAGCGCTCGAGATTTGCCGTGACAACCTGCAGGCGGAACCAGGGCACATCGCCAAATAGGTAGCCGAGAGCCCAGCCGATGGGTTCTTCGCCAGCCAATGCGTAGCGCTGAACGTAGGTACGCACGCCAATCAAGATGAGTAGCACGATGCAAGCATATAGATAAGCTGCATACGCCCATTTGCGAATTGTTGCTTGCTCGTATGTGAGTTTGAGAAAGGGTCGGACTGACATGGATGTAGCCCGTTTGCGACGGCCAGATGGAGTGTGACCGCTGGCGCGGCGTGCTGGCTTATCTGGCGTGGGCAGCGTATGTCGTCTTGAGATGCCTTCGATGCCGTCGTCGTCGTAGTCTGCGGCAGCAATAGACATACCAGGCTCGGCGTTGGAATGCGTTGACAAGGGTCCCAGGGTTCGAACTCGCGAGGGCGTGCGGAAGACTGGTCCGGCTTCTGCTTCGTCTTCGGAAGAGTAGGCGGTTGAGTACGCGGCATCCTCGTATTGAGCGCCGCGCAGTTCGGAACGGAGCCGTCGTATAGACAGCAAACGCAGTAAAGATTTCCAGATGGGCGACTTTTGGCCACTTGGCAACCTGCGGAAGCGCCACTTGGGCACTCGTGCCAGTGCGATGCCCCATCGAATAACTGCACCACAGAAGACCAGGACACCGACACCACCACCCCAGAGCAAGGCTTTGAGAATTTCGATTTGCGGCGATTTTCCAAGAATTAATATGTCTATCAGAGCGATGGATAGAAGCTGCAGCTCAGCTGTCAGAAGACTGGTGGTAGTAAGGCAGTGTAGCACCAGGCACAACGTCCTGTGCAGAGGATAGAGCAGCACAATGGCTTCTGCCGACAATGGTAGGTTGGAGGAGTCTTGGTGGAGATGCGATTCGGATTCCTTGCCCCAAATCAGAGGAAGGCAGGCAGCAGCCCACTGCAGCGTATCGTAGTAAGCTGCATGCTCGAGCTTGGGGAAGAGCTGCTGCGGGAGGGCGCTGATGCTGAGAATGAGGTTGGGCAGCAACACAGCCACGTTATCGACCGAGATGAGTAGCGATGTGAGCAAAGTAATGGCTGGCGGGTATAACAAAGGCGCCGGGTCAAAGTTGGCGGGGATGGTGATTGGTAGCCATCGGGAGGGGCTTCGTTTGCGATACGACCAGACGAGGACTCGTAGAGGATATATGGCGGCCAACGTGGTGGCGAGGCCGAGGAACAGTTTGAAATCTGCACATATTTAGTCAGAGCGCCATATCTTGTAATTAAAATGCCATACCCTTGTTCCATTTCTGATATATGGGTGCCACGTGCGGGTTACCGGTGACGAATGCGCCAAGGAGAGCTATGATGCCTCCCTCGGTCAGTCGGCGGACAACATGACGGTACCGTCGCAGCGGACTGAGCAGTATATTGCCAGAGGCCGCTGCTTTCAGCGTAGTCTCCTTCTCCAGCAGCGGCTCGTTTTCCTCCTCAATAATGGAGGGCGAGACGGGCGTCGCCGTGCCGGACAGCACCTCGTTGCGGCCCCGCAGCCCCTTGTGCAGCTTCGCTTTCGGCGCGGGCAGCCCGCGCAGGAAATGCTCGTCGTCGGCCTCGGTGCCGCTGTCACTCACTGGCGTCGACTCTTTGGAAAACACCGACGGGCGTATAGGCGACAGCTGGCCGTTTCGCGTGGTCGTGGACGACTTGGCGTGGGTGCCTCCATTGGACGGCGGTGCCAGATGGTGCTGGTCGTAGTCGCTGGGGATCTCGTTCTGGCCGCGGTGGTAAGGGTGCGGCGAGCGGTTGAGGGCGCGCAGCTGCACTTGCTCGTCGAATTGGACGCCGCCGAGCAGGTCTTTGGAGTTGGGCTCGCCCATGGCGAATGGCGATGGGGATTTATCGGCGCATCGACGGGGAGGGGTGGGAGAAGTTGCCGTTCGTTCGAGGGGCAGATTGCGGCTCCCAGCTATTGGGTAGTAGCTCCAGCAGCTGACGACAAGCCTCGGTTCAGCAACTGTACATCAATTGCGGTCAACATACACGGTAATCAGAATAATATGGAAGTTTGGTCCATATATGATGTTGTGCGGTGATCCAGGCAAAGAGTAGAGAAAAAAAGTTGCTCTATCACATGAAAGCAGCGCTGTCTGGGTAAGGGCTACGTCAAGCCCCTATGACGGCGCGGGCCAGCCGGGGCCACTGGCCACGCACGTCTGGAAGCGGCGGAGGGAGAATCACGTGAACATTACGGGCAGAGTCGAGGATATCTCCATCTATGGACAGCTAACGGCCATTTTGATAATGTCGATTGCTTCTTCATGTAATTTGAGAGGCACAATGACTTGTTTCACATGTGCAATTGGGTGCTCGTTCAGCAGCTAAATGAACCCGATCGTTTTTTTTGTTAGATGAACTGGCGGAAGCTTTTGTAGCTTCAGTGGAGCAGTGGATCTTGGAATCAGCACACACAGGCGGCGTAACAAAGGCAACGGCCCACTAGACGAACAAAGAGGCGTATACTTTTTTTTATATGGTTTAGTTTGGGAAGTCGATCGCCATTCGGGATATTTCTGCTTGTTGAGCTGTGTTGTGTTCCTCAGCTCGGTAGCTGTGGTCACGACAAGACTGAGCGGTGGCTGACTCGGCAGTGCGCGATGCAGCTGCGGTTGGTAAAGCGCAGCACACAGCTGAACCCGTTGCGGTTGCCAATCTTCTACTTATGTATCTGTGCATTCGATTTCAAATGATTGCAGGTTATCAAACATTACCAGGATAGCTGAAAAGGACGCAGGGCCCAGTCGTAGAAGTAGTCAGAGACACTGCTTGGAAGATGATGCGGTGTGCGTGTATCATTTCAGGGCTGCTGCGGATAGAATGCGACGACGCAGATACGACACGAAACGTTTTCGGACCTCTGTTGCCAAACTGACCTGATGTAGATGTACCCTTTTTGCTTGTTAGAAACAGTAATGGCATTGTGCGATGACAACGACACTCGCCAAGGTAGCAAAATGTTGAAGAAATGCACGATACACTAGTGCAAATTTGGAATCTACATCCGAAGAGAAGCAAGATGGGAGGTTTCGCTTTCCGAGCCCACGTTGAGGCGGATTGGTGGATGGAAGTCGGCACGCCTGTCGGAGAATGTCTCACAGCCACCGCGTTCTGGGCTCAACCATCCTTGGGGTGCGCTGCTAGCCAGAGCTGCGACAGGCAAGCGAGGCTGACGAGACAGGTACGTATAGCTGGCAGGTCTGTATAGTCGAAACAGCACTCAACGGCGAAGGACGAAAAAGCAAGTGCAAGATGATGCGTGCGCTGGCATGTAATGATACGAGGTGTCAGCTGCCGTGCAGATAGTGTGTGGTGGTTTACAGGCAATAATTGGCTGCGGCGAGCCAGTGGCAGAGTCTCCCTGGGCAGCAAGGGAGGCTACTGCTGCCGCAGCAAGGCCGCGCCAGCGCAGAGCTGTAGGCTATTGTTAGAGCTCGAGGCGGAGGGGGGCTGGGCAGAGCTAATAATGGAAACACATGGCAAACAAAGTCGCAGCCCAGCAGAGCCTCAACCAGTGTCTTAGGCAGGGTTGCGCTGCGCAGCGGCCAATTGAGCGGTGGCGGATGAAGGCGAGACCAGGCTGGGCGATGCCAGCACCGCAGACTGGCATCAGCCATGATCCCGGCACACATTCATCATCGCATGTATTAGGAGGCTGCATGGGCCGATGGCGAGAAGAATGTTGGGCAAACCGGTTCAGAGTTTGGCGGCCTGTCTGTATGCAGCCCAGCCTCTGAAGCCATGGCACCACGGGCGGCCATTGCCTGAGAGAGGTTAAAGTTAAAGACAAAGCGGGAAGCTAGCATTAATTGTTATGCGGGCGCCCGTATGGAGTCTGAAGCAAATAGTCGAATCCCACCAAACACGATGACGATGCTTGCATGACATGGGATATACGGGGGCAAAGGAATTCCCGCCGCTAGGAAGAGGAGATGCCAGGATGCCAGGATGCCGGGATGTGAGCGACAGGGAAGAGCAGACGGAAGACGGAGAGGACAGAAAGGAAGAGCTGCTAGCGTGGTGCAGCGTGCCAGCAAGGTCCACTAGCAACCTGGCTAGCGCATCGGGTCGTGACAGCCGTATGGGCGGCGTCGCGGCGACTTTGGGATGCGAGTTGAAGAAGCAGGGCTGATGCTGGGCATGATGTGATGATGGCTTGTTGGATAGGTAGCTGGTGATGTTGTATGTGGTTTGTCGGGATTTGGGAACCTGGAGACACGCCATCTGGTTAGCGGCTGGGGCAAACGTCAGAAGATGCCGAGCCAATGCACGTAATACTCCGCGGCAGACGGGAATAGAAGTTTTTGACTAGAAAATAACCGTGGGTGGCCCGTAACCCGCAACGGACGGGTAATCATGATGGATGCGTTTGCTGTGGTTGCTGTGCTAGTGAGGTTCTAGCGAGGTTGGAGTTTTCCGGCTCTCGTATTCTTCCAAGGCAATGGGTGGCTTGGCTGACGCTGGGCCGTCCCACCAGGATGCAGCGCCACGCTCAAGAGGGGCTTTTTTCTCAGGCAGGCTGGAAATCCTGGGTGAGACGGTGCAAAGATGCTGGTTGGGACTGTGACCCCGGAGCTGCTAGCTCGTTGCTGTATACGTAGTTTGGTCTGCTAACCAGCTAGTCGTTTTTGCGTTTTCAACATTGTGATTTATAGCCAAAATAGCACATTTCCCAAGGTTACAAGCTGCATGGTGGTGACGTGACCAAGTGGGCTTTTGCTCAGATATGTGAATCTCATGCCATCAACAGCCCACTTGCCCACCACCACCACCACCCCGGCAAAGCTGGCACCTGGCCCCAGCTGGCTCCAGACAGACAACCATGGCATTGTTTGACAATACGAAAATAAATGCCAGGCTTGGAGCCTAGATTGTCTCTGCAATTTTTTCAACAATGCTTTTTTTAGCTGTCCCTTTTTCTTGTATCCTCGTCATGGTCTGCTGAATAAACTCATCTGTGCTGCCTCTTCTATTCCTGCATCCCCGCCTCCTTCTCACCACCGCCTCTTTTCTCGTGCTCGTTTCATCGTCGTCCCATCCACAAACCTTCCACCATCTAGCCTCCAAGCTAACCACCTCGTGTAAGAGGCTCCATTGACGCAGCACGGCCCCTCTCCGCCAGCAAGCAAGAAAGAAAAATACACACCCGCAAAAAGTAGCCCCATTTCCCTTGGGCGTCGCCACTTGGCTCGAAAACCTGCAGGCGAAAGCGGAGCAGTTCTCGTTGACCAGCCTGTTGCCAGCCAGCCAGTCTCCCAGCCAGCAACCACACGAGGCCCAGCAAACCTCCCCATCGCTTTTGCCTGCAAACGCATTCATACTCTCTGCCTGCGTCTCCCGCCTGCATCGCGTCGCTCCCCTTCTCTTTTTTTCCCTCCTCTTCTCCTCTTTTGTTTATTTTGACCATCTTCTCTTCGTTCTCTTTTGCCTGCCTCCTCTCTCCGCATCCAATTACCGTCGTCCATCAAGCCAAGACCTCCAGGAACCACGGCCCTCCTCCACCACCCCCCAAGCAGCATCACGCCGTTCTCTGATAAGCTCGCCTCTCCCACATCGAAGCCTCCTTCTTGCCCTGCATCACTTTTGCCCACAATTTGCCGTCCCGTGTCTGCCAAGTTCAAAGCAAAAAGCCAACAATAGGCACGCATTTAGCCTTTGTGTCCTGCAGCCCACCGCGCCTTGTCGTCATTCAAACCTACCCATCTGGCAGAGGGTCATCGCACGAGCAAATATACACACGCCACAGCACACCACGGCACACCACAAACGGCATTGAGCTACACTCGCTGCTGCAACCTGCTTTTTTATTTTCCTAGTGTCTGGGGCAAGCCGAAACCTCTTGGGCCGCTCAACCCACTCCATCCAGCCGTTGCTGTGCCTCTACACCCTCTACTCTGAACTTTGCTCCTATTTCTTCTTCTCGTCTTCTCTCACCTCGATTCTACTCTTCTCTTCTCTTTCTTCTTTTCTTTTCTGCATTATAAAGACGCAGATATGTCCGCCGACATGCAGAACGACTCCACACTAGAGGCCGGACTATTGAGAAAGCAGCAGCATCACCAGTACGAAGAAGAAAAGTCGCAACTTTCTGGAAGAGGTTTTGGAGACCGCACCCTTGGATACTCGGACGCGCGCCCCGGACACCAGCAGGAGAACAGCAGCCGCAAGATGTCGACACTTCGCCGTTTCCTCGTCATTGCCCTGGTCGGCCTGGTTGCCCTCATGGGCCTGGCTGCTGCTGGCGGGCCCTGCCTCGGTGCTCTCCACGAGCATCGTGGCATCCAGCTAGAGAAGCGTCAGGCCCCCGGCAGCAACACCACCAACCCGCCGGCCGGCACTCAGAGCCAGGCACAGGGCGGCCAGGGCGGCCAGCAGGGTGGTAAGTCTTTTCCTCGTGGTCCATTGCTCGCTGTTGGCACGTAAAGTGTCTTCCACGGTGCCAATTGACCTTGTCACCCTCCACTTTGCGACTGACACTAACGCATCGCAGACAACGGCGCCATCAAGACTGTCGAAAACACCGTCACCTCGACTGTCGTGACCACAGAGACGGTTCACCAGCCTGGTGGAAACTCTGGTGCAGAAACCACTGATACGGGAAGCTCGAGTCCTCAGACCAGCTCTCCTACTGTGCCCACCACCTCGAGCTCGTCTTCTACCCATACGACGTCTTCGCCGGTTACCTCGCACACGACAACTTCTACCACCACGCAGGCTCCTCCTACTACTACGACTACCACCACCAATACCACCACCTCGCGTCCGACTTCCACTTCGGTCTCCACCTCGGGTACGTCTTCATCAACTTCACACAGCGAAGTTGCCTCTTCTTCTTCTAATCCTCCTACTACTTTCTCATCTGGTACGTCTGTACCAGAATCGTCTGCGCCTCCCCCTTCCCTTCCTCCTCCCCAGTCTTCTTCTTCTCCTCCGCGTCAGTCTTCTTCTCCCCCCGATCATTCTTCTTCTTCCCCCCCGGAGCCCGCTTCTTCTTCTTCTTCTTCTCCGGAGCAGTCTCCGAACCCACCTCCGCCGACTCAGTCTCCTTCCCCCAAGCCTACATCTAAGTCGGAAGAGACTCAAAGTCCTCTTTCAAACTCTCCTCCGCCTGACTCTCCTTCTCCGGGTCAGTCCTCTCACCCTCCTGCCTCTCAAGATTCATCACCCCCATCCCATTCTCAAAATTCTCAATCTCCATCTCCTCCCCATTCCGAACCGTCTTTATCTCCTTCTACATCTCATTCTCAGAATCCTCGTCCTGCCCAGTCTCAAAATACTCCGTTTGCATCCTCTACTAAAAGTCCTACCCCGGGAGGGTCTTCCCATCCTTCGCCTCACGAAGCGTCCTCGTCTGGTTCACGTCAGTCTTCGTCTGCTGCGCCACCGCTCCCTCCAAGTCCTCCCTCCAACCCAATATCTCATGCATCTTTTACGCCTCCCGAAACTTCCTTTGAAACTTCCTTTTCTAGAACATTTTCAAGCGCTTCAGCGTCCCCTGATGAGCCTCATGCATCATCTTCTACATCCTCTCATCTTGCTTCATCTTCAGCATCCCCTTCTTCATCCGCGTCCCCTTTTTCTTCTCACTCGTCTTCTTGACTTTCCCATTCAATTTCTACCTCACATCCTCCGTCGCCTTTACCTCATGATTCAACCTCGCAACAGCCGCACTCTGCATTCACAACCCGTCAAGAATCTTCGTCGCAGTCGGCTCGGCAGTCGAGGCCTGCTAGAGCCAGTGATTCTTCGTCGGCTTCTCGTCAGTCCCGTGTGAATGCATATGCTTTTCATCCACTGTCGTTCAGTGCGTCCCCATGGCAATCCTGTGTGAAGGTTCACACAGAAACTTTTTTGCCCGACATTTACCATTTTGGGTGCCAGAAGCAAGCGCTCTGGCTGAAGAGACTGTTGATTCCATCCCTCCGAGAAGAACAGCTGTCCACATTGTCACTCTCCTCATTCGACGCCTTGATTATACCTTGCGTATGTGTGTGTTCTAACATTTTACAGCCGGACCTACTAGCTCCTCTGCTCCCGAGACAACCCCTCGCCGCACCATCACCACCGGTGCGATCACCACCTCGAGCGCCGTCCAGGAAACGGTTGTCCGCACCAACGGAGATGGTGGTGTTGAAACCATCACGTCTACCTCTTGGGTCGAGATTCGCCCTACGTCGACCGAGTCTGCCGATCCCAGCCTGCAGAACGCCGCCAACGGCCGTGGTGCTGCTGGTGTAGCTGCCGCCGCTGTGGCTGGTGTTGTTGCTGGTGTCATGATGCTCTAAATGCGTGACACGGTGTGTCATGAAGAGTTAATGCAAGCAAAAATCGCTTGCCAAGTCAGATTGAAGTGGAGGAAATCGATGCATGATTTACGGCGTCATTCATACTGCAATGTTTATTCGTGCGCTTTGCACAATGGGATTTGATTTAATGGAGATTGTACAATGATAGATTGGATCGGTACCGAACACGGGCGGAATACTGATATTATGATGATAATGTCCATAGACAAAATTGCAAATGCATTCATGATAGTTAATTTTGGCGGTTTCGAAGTATGACCTACTGAATGTTGAAATGTATATGTTCAAAATGAGATGTATCAACGCCAAACGCCGCTCACTGGTATGAAAGAGAGCAAAACCAATGAGTGTAAAGTTTAGCCAGGTCCAATCTTGGGCATGTCGTGATGCTCGCTGAGCTTGGACAGATACGTGTTGAGCTCTTCGACTCGTTCCTTGTGCGTCTTGAGCAGCTCTGGGCGCGAGCCCGACTTTTCCGCCATTTTCAGCAGCTGCGAGAGTTAGCCCGTGATACTTTCCAAGACAAAAAGCCGTATACCGCAAGAGTCAAGCCCCCAAAAATGGCGAGTATACATGCCAAAAAAAATTCATGGTAGTTGGAAAGTTGGCTTACTCGTTTCTTCTTGGCCTCTTCATGCTGTCGTTCCGATTCCGTCTTTTGCGCCGTTGGTCTATCCTCTTCCTCATCTTCCCCCTCTACCTCTTCGCTGTCTTGTCTCTTCTTTTCCTTTTTCCTCTTGACAAGCTCAGAAGACGCCGCGTCAGAGTCGCCACTGCCGCCGCCGGTGGCAAGGTTCTTTTCCAGGTCGGATGTCACGCGCTTCTTCTTGTTCTTCTTCTTCTTGTCGACCTTGGCGCCTTTGAGCTTGAGCGCGCCACCGCCGCCGCCGCCGCTGGAGTACAGGGCGTAGTCGTCGGAGGGCATTGCTTTTGCCGTCGAATTGGATGTGATGTGTGATGATGAAAATATAGAGTTTTGGACAAAGGAAAAAAAAAGGATGATATGTCGTCGGAGAGGCTGGCTGGGATGGGTGGAGTCGAGGACAGGGATTACTTAATAGGTGGTGTCGGTGTCGGTGCCTGGGATGAACTGTAAGAGTGGCTTAGTGTCGGGCAGGCGAACTTGAACCAGATCTGAGATGTCCAAAGCTTGAAGTTGGTTTGAAGCTGGTTTGGAGCAATCGTCGATTTCTGAGGGCTTTATGGCAAATTAGAATGAAACAACAATGTGCAGCTTCGAGGAAATACGGCCTCCAAGCTGCGAGGACTACTTAGCCTCTCTACCTACCTGTACGATAGAGCCTACTAAGTTCCCTAATAAGCAAGGTACCTAGGTAGAAACTTCTGTATAGTCGGTAGTCTCACACGAGCAGCTGTTGATTCAACCACCCAAATGATGTTCAGGCTAGCGCATAAATATCGAGACTTTGTTTTCCAAGTCGGCTGATCGCGCCCATCGTGGATGCCTCGAACCCCTGAAACTTGGCGCCGAACCTCTCCTTGGTCCGCTTCCACGCCCCACGACGACGCGAGGGATGAAGTCACTACCAAACCTGCCAGCGTCCAGCATCCAGCGTATCATTGGGGCCAATTTTAAATCCACCACAAAAAAGTCCGACATCATCCATTGTCGCTCCCCTTTGCCTGCAGCTTACTATTGATCCTCCCAAGATAGACACATTTCAGCACGAGCATTCTTGCGCATTTAATACGGCATCTCATTCACAATACCCATAACACGCTTCGAATCGCGCGACATAAACGACTACAGTGTTTCAACACTGCTACTCCAGGAGCTCGTGACACCGCCCAGCGCATAAACGATCGTGGCAAGACCTCCTTATCCAACCTCCCATCCCCCCTCACCGCATCACCGAGCCATTATTCGTCCGCGACATCAGCTACCGCTCCGTGATGGGTCGCCACTAAACGTCGTTCCTTCGCAGCTTCGACCAAAACACCTAACCGCTGCCTACCCACCCCTTTCACCACCAGCCAAACAAACGCTTGGCCCCAACACACAGCCATGCCCGCGTACAATGGCGGCCTACAGTCGCAGACGCGCGACTCACTCGAGCTCGCCTCCCTCGCCTCCTCCAGCGTGATGCACGACAACGGCGCCGGCGCCGCCTCCTCGGACGACGACATGTCCTCGCGGCCCAGCATCTCCTCGTCGCGGCGCCTGTCGCTGGTCGAGGAGGAGGACCCCTTTGGCGACGACAACCCCGCCGCGCAGGGCGCCGCCGACACGCGCCTCGGCCGCTCCTACTCGGTGTCCTCGACCTTTGATTTCGCCGCGAACCTGTTTCCTTTATCGTCCACCGCCGGGGCCGGAGGATATGCCCCCATCGGCGCGCCCACGGCGGCCGGACGCCGCGGCGGGCCCCTCGGCGGCGGCTCCCTCGAGAAGCACAAGACGCTCACGTACCTCAACGGCCTGTCGCTGATTGTCGGGCTCATCATCGGGTCCGGCATCTTCGCGTCGCCCAGCCAGGTCAGCTCGCGCGTGGGCTCGGCCGGCGCGGGGCTCGTCGTCTGGGTCGTGGCCGGCATCCTCGCCTGGACGGGCGGCGCCTCGTACGCGGAGCTCGGCGGCGCCATCCCGCTCAACGGCGGCTCCCAGGTGTACCTGGCCAAGACGTTTGGCGAGCTGGCGGGCTTCCTCTTCACCTGGTCGGCGGTGCTGGTGCTCAAGCCCGGCAGCGCGGCCATCATCGCCATCATCATGGGCGAGTACTTTATGCGCGCCGTCATCGGGGCCGAGGCCGAGACCATCAGCCCCTGGGTGAGCAAGTCGGTGGCGCTGGTCGGCATCCTGACGGTGACGATGCTCAACTGCGTCTCGACCAGGGTCGGCACGCGCGTCAACGACCTGCTCATGATTCTCAAGTTTGTGGCGCTCATCTTTGTCACAGTGTCGGGCGTCATTGTCGCCATCCGGGGAAGCACGTTTACGGGCGAGCCGACGCTCGAGTGGAAGAAGCACGACTGGTTCGAGGGCACCTCGAGCGACATGTCCGCGTGGGCGCTCGCCCTGTACGCCGGCCTCTGGGCCTTTGACGGCTGGGACAATGTAAGCATCTGCGCCCAGTTTCCCAGCACCTGAATCAAATATTTACTGACATCCTTTACAGACCAACTACGTTGTCGGTGAATTCCGCAACCCGAGCCGCGACCTCCCGCGCGTCATCCACACGGCCATGCCGCTCGTCATCCTCTGCTACGTGCTCGCCAACGTGGCCTACTTTCTCGTCCTGCCGCTGCACTCCATCGACGGCTCCAACACCGTCGCCGTCATGTTTGGCTCGCGCGTCTTTGGCCCCGCCGGCGCCCTCGTAATTGCGCTCATCGTCAGCGCCAGCTGCTTTGGCGCCCTCAACTCGTCCACCTTTACCGCCGGCCGCCTCATCTACGTCGCCGGGAAAGAAGGCTACATCCCGACCGCCTTTGGCCGCATCGGCTTCGGCGACCGCACGCTCGAGGACCCCCTCTCCACGCAGCGAACGCGGTCCTGGCTGACCAAGCGCCTGCGCAGCTGCGCCGGCGACGAGGACACGGGCCTCTTCTACACGCCCGTCTACGCGCTGCTGCTCAACTGCGCCCTCACCGCGGCCTACTGCGTCGTCGGCGAGTTTTCCACGCTCGTCACCTTTTACGGCGTCGCCGGCTACACGTTCTACTTTCTCACCGTGCTGGGCCTCATCGTGCTGCGGGTCAGCGAGCCCCAGCTCGAGAGGCCCTACAAGACGTGGATCACCACGCCCATCATCTTTTGCTGCGTGAGCCTGTTCCTGCTGAGCCGCGCCGTTTTTGCCCAGCCTCTGCAGACGCTCATCGTGGTGGGCTTCGTGGTGGCCGGCATACCAGTGTTTTTCCTGCGCGTCCGTGGACGGGAGCGCAAGGGTATGAGTGGCCGTGACAAGAAATGGTGGCAGTTTTGGAAATGAGTTTTTTTTGGCATTGCTTTCTCAATATCCTTGTTTCTTTTTCTTTTCACTGTTCTTGGATTGAGCAGTCTGTGACGAAGCTTGTACTGATGGAGGAGTAATAACAATGATGATTAAAATAGCTTTTGCATGTCCAGGCGATTGAATGCGGCCTTGGACGGGCGTTGGGGACCTCGACTGCATTTGCACCTTTTTTTGTATTCGACACTTGGGTACATGTTACAAAACTAATTCAACGACGTCAGTAAATACAACACTTTATGAACAAGACATGCTTCTTTTTTGACAATGACAACGGTGAATACAACACCTCTATGAATATGATATGCTCAGATTTGCCACCGTAGTTATTGTAATGTATGTAGACGGTTCAAGCTGCAAATAGATAGCACATGCGTCACACTTATACGCACGAAAGTTTATATAGAGATGTATTCAGCTACACCTAGGATATACACAGCCAGTGCCCAGGATCATATCGGTCCACCGAAACTGTCCAACGAAAAAAAATAGAACGACGCATTACACATAAAAGTTTTTTCCTCATCTTCGCTCAAAATACATTTACTTGCGCTGGCCGTAGGCCTTGGTGGCATAGTCGCCCTTGTGGACAATGAGATCCTCGGGGCGGTAGTCCTCCTTGCCGGAGAAGTAGCTGGTGAGGATGGCCTTGGTGCCGTCGGCGTAGCGCTTCTGGGCGTCGAGGGAGGTGCCGGACATGTGGGGGACCATGGCGTTGCCGCCACCGAAGGGGTTCTTGGCGGTGCGCAGGGGGTGGTCCTTGGGCGCGGGCTGGGGGAACCAGACGTCGCCGCCGTAGCCGGCGAGGTGACCCGACTCGAGGGCGGCGGCGACGTCCTCCTTGACGACGATGGCGCCGCGGGCCGTGTTGATGAGGTAGGAGCCCTTCTTCATCTTGGCGATGAGGTCCTTGTTGAAGAGGCCCTTGGTCTTCTCGTGCAGCGGGCAGTTGATGGTGACGACGTCGCACTGGGCGAGCATCTCCTCGAGGCTGTCGACGCGGCGGCAGCCAATCTCGGCCTCCTTCTCGGGCGACAGCGGCTGGTAGTCGTAGTAGAGGAGCTCCTTGCAGTCAAAGGCCTTGAGGCGGCGCAGGACGCGCTCGCCGATGCGGCCGACGGCCACGGTGCCGACCACCTTGTTCTCCAGGTCGTACTCCTGCTTGGCCACGGCCGCCACGTCCCATTCGCCGCGCTCGACCTGCTCGTGGGCCGGCACAAAGTTGCGGATGAGGACGAGGATGGTCATGACGACGTGCTCGGCGACGGAGACGACGTTGCTGCCCGTGACCTCGGCGACGGTGACGCCGCCGTTGGTCTTGTTGGCCGCGTTGAGGTCGACGTGGTCGGAGCCGATGCCGGCCGTGATGGCAATCTTAAGGTTCTTAGCCTTGGCGAGACGCTCAGCGGTCAGGTAGCCAGGGTGGAAGCTGAAGGCGGGCGTGTTAGCAGAGGGTGAGCGAGAGAGGTGGGAAGTATGAGTGAGTGAGCGTACGGAGTGGTGATGATGACTTCGGCATCGACAAGCTCCTGGTCAAACTTGGAGTTCTCGCCCTCCTTGTCAGAGGTGGTGACGAGGGTGTGGCCCTGGTCCTCGAGCCACTTGCGGAGGCCAAGCTCGTTCTCGGTGGTACCGAGAAGCTCAGGAACCTGTTCATTGTGAATTGTTAGTAAACTTGTTGCTTTGGAGATGCAGCAACCAGGTTGGTCTAAGAATAGCGTCCTTGATCTGCCCCGCACAAGCTACCCCCGCATTATTGAAGTGTCAACTTGCCGGGGCTGGCGCACTAGCAAGCCCGCTAGCCGTGCCACTCTTGCAAGGGGCAGAGCAGCAACACAGCAAGTCTTTGACGTAACTGTCTCGTTGATGTGTTGTTTACTCGCCAGTGCTGGCGCTGCGCTTTGCAGATCAAGGTGTCCAACTTTCCAAGGGTCGACCAATTGGAGATGGATTGGTAACGAAGGAAAAAGGGTTGTTACTAACCTGCTCGGCGTGCTTGCCGCCGTCGTAGAGAACAAGAAGAACTTTGACCTTTTCGCGGGCAGTGGTCAGCGCACGAAACGAGGATGGTACGAAGCCCGGGGCGCCGGCTCCCAGCTTGCTGTAGACGGGCGCCGCGCGACGGGCGGCGTGCCGAAAGACAGGCGAGGGAGCGCAGGAGGAAAAGGCCGCCGCGCGAGATGCCAGAGGCAGAGTACGGGAGAGAGGGCGAAAAGATACCATTGTGAATGATTAAATGTCAAATAGACAACTATGTGTGTATAAGATCGAGGAGGGAGGGAGGTAGAGAGGAAAGCAGGCTGAGCTTCCCTTTATAGAAGGTGGGTGGTCTGGTGTTGTAGTAGTGGTAGACTGGTGTTGGGGTACCTTGTACTACCGAGTTTGGATAGATGCAAAGAGTACTTTGTATGTGTCAAAGGATGATGCAGAAGAAAGGGAGGAGAGAGGAAACTTCGGAACAGCCTCGAGCGAGCAACCCTCATCTTTATATCTCCGGTCCTACTACAAAGAGAAAAGCCATTTTACCCCTCCTTTGAAGAACGGAGGACCCCTCGCGCCTCATCCAATCTCAACTTTCCACAGACCTCTCACGTTTGACTGGATGAGGGGAGAGGAGGGGGGCGAGCCGGATTGGTTTGCTCGGCGAGCTGCACGGAACGTCATGGCTCAACGACGCGACCCATTTGCCCGTAGACGCAAGAAAAAGTTGGTGTGTGGACTTGTTTCGGTCGTCGCACTACAGAAAGCCGCAAAGCTGCTTCGCCAAAGTGGTGAGAGGGGACCAAGGCTTTCGCAGCTTGCTCGGCATGTCCACTTTCTTACGGTGGGATCGCCCAGGTATGCAACATAAAGAACAAAAAAAAGGGTCGTCTCAAAACATCCCGCAGCGGCCGGCGTTGCCTCTGGCGCTACCACCAGCCAAGTTTTGATCCTGGCAAGGCACACAACGCCGTCTTGCCCAATTCGGCGTGTGGCATTGGTGTGGATGGAACTATCTCGGCCTTCGGTGTTGCGTCGAGAGAGTTTGGTCATGCCAACCTCCACTTTTGGCTGAAAGTGTGTTGCATGGCTGGTTCCAGGTCGCAAGCGAAAAACATGCCTAACCCTTGTGGCTTGCAGCTGTGGTGCTGCTTTGACTGCAGGAGCTGCATGGAACGGCTGGCCTGGCCTCGTCTCCTAGCTAATGAATGATGCCCGCCAGCATTGCCAAGCTGAAGCCGCAGTGTAGCACCCGGCCACCTTCAGGCTGCGCGGCCAGCCAACCATCCTGGGGATCAACAGTCTGGAGCACGCATCGATCGAGCGGGGTAGCTTGGGGCTAGTTGGAAGTACGTTGGCCAACACATCCTACGGCCGCAATAAAGCCACAATGGTAGAACCATCGCGCAAGTTTTACGAGCGGCGCCGTTCCCTGCGGCCTCTTCTGCGGGTCGCCGTGTCATATTTGCTAGACTTGCTACGTTATTAGTTAGCTGCGGTTTCCATCACACCCGGGACAGTGACAGCTCCATTGAAAATCCAATAATATGGCCGCCCCGCCTCGGCGTGCGGCATGTTGCGCTGGGCTCTCCGAGAACTCTCCGGACCACGGGCCAGAGGCACCGTCTTGCCGACATCACCAGACCATAAGACGAGGACCATAACTTTTTAAATGATATCCACAGCGCCATTTATTCGTCTCGCCTGAGCGGGCATATAGATGCGGAATCCCGAATGCGTGGCCGGCTTCGCCTCCGGGCTCCCGAGTGTCGCATGCGCAGTACAACACCGACAGCAGAAATGGAGCAAGCAATCAATTGAACGCCAATGGCTTTTTGGACGACGATATCTTTTGTTATAGTGCTGCACTCGCAAACGAATGGCCTCATAATTGTTTGTTTTGGTATGATACCGTCGCCATGTCGCATAAATCCACTGTAAGCTTCACTTGCAGCACTAACATAGTACTTACAGCCAGCCAGCGCCTCAGACTTCGTGCGGGGTTGCGAGAGGACGCAGAGCCCGGATTTTTGGGCTGGAAAAGAGGCTAGTCACCATGCGTGGCAAGTATGCACCAGTGTGACAGCTGTGACAGAAACGCCCACATTACAAAAGAACTTTTGGTCCAGTTGCGAAGGATCGGGGTACCTTGGCGAGCCAGCGGAGCGGCTTAGCTTCACCAGCGAACGGCAAACCAGTGCCCAGATTGGTAGCGACCAAGCATCAAGTCGTTGCTATTGTACTCAACCGATCGTTGCGAAAACGAACAGTCTATGACGTTCCTTGTCAGCAGAGATGCTACAACGGAAACACTTTCCTCCCGGCCTTTCTCGAGTCAATTCCAGTTTACTACCCAAATGAGGTGCTATTATTCCACACCATGGCCCGGCAGATACGGTTGGACCTGGGTCTAAGGGTGCAGCGTGGCTGGCTCAGCGCAACCCACCAGAGCGGGCAGCAGCGGCTTGGCTCCGACTGTAAGCTAATGATGGGCAGCACGGGCTGACAGCGGCGCAGCGCTGGCGCAGCTTAGCTGCATAATGTGTTGCGAAAATATCAGCAATACAAGGTTCTTTCTGAGCCTCAAAACTGAACTCAGGAGAGCAGAGATCTTTCGAATTTCTATCGACCATCGTCAAGCCCTCCATTCGTCCGCTGCTTGAAACGCCAAACTGCGCGATTCCCAAGGCCCAACACAGTTCAGGAGCGTGGGCCGAGCGTCACTCCAACCTACCTTCAACTCGTCAACGACACCGATTCCAACTTTTTGACTCGATGATACGAATCTCTTTTCGAACGGACGATGGTCAGTGCTATCAACGACGAGCCCGCGCGGTTCCTGCAGCGACAAATATCTGGCCAACGCTGACGAGCGGCTTGTCAAATCCTAGCACCATCCAAGCTGCAACTAATAGCTGAGATCTATTTCAAGACTATGAAGAAACTATGGTACATGTTAAAATGGGTAAGTGAGCATATACACGGGCTTTCTTGCCTTGTTCGTTTATTATCATGAAACCTCTATGAGACAGTTTTCGTCCGATTCAAAAGGCTGGGTAAATCAGACAGGTTCTTCAGCACCTTTAACCGCTGATTCGACCACAGCGCGAAACCGGCCTGCCGAAGCGAAGCAATGTCGAGAATCTGCGCGCCGCCGCCAAGCTCGGCGCAAGCACCGCAGGGTCGCGCGCTTTCGTAATACTGAACCACGGCCGACGCAAATATCAGTTTTCTGCGGTCCCCCAGCGCCGGCCTGGGCGCCTCCGTCGCTCTGCAGACTTCGCGGTCGCCGCCGGCCATGGTGGCGGTCGGGCACAACGTACCCTGATTCACGCCCGTCGCAAAGTCCTGCCCGCGCGCGTGCCGGATGTAGTCCATGATCGTAGCGTGCTCGTGCTTTTCGGGGTGCATCACGTCCGGGTAGTAGCAGTCGTGGTGGGCGGCAGAGTGGTAGAAGAAGCGCTCGCCGCAGTCGGCGCCCGGCCAGTGCTGGCTGAAGCTGCTCACCTGCAGGCCGAGCCACCAGTCATCCTCGGTCGAGCTGATGGCGGCCACGCCTTCCAGGCTTTTGAGATCCTTTTTGGACCAGCCCAGCGTGCCTCGTCGCGCCGCGCGCTTCACCTCGAATATGAGCTGCAGACGCCAAAGTGCTCTCAGGCAACGCTGCTCCTCGCTCCATCCCGTTGGCAATGCGGCTACCAAGCTTGTTTGGTCGTCCGTTTCGCTTGTAAGCTGCGCCAGCCCAGTCAAGTAGAATTCGATGCAGTCGAGCGATATGACCGTGAGTCGTCGCGCCGTCACCAGAATGCTCCGCAGAATACACGGCTCCGTGTCTCGATGTAGCCGCTTCGGCGCGAAGCCTGCCGCTGAAGCTTTCTGTCTGGAGCTATGTCGTAGTGATTCTTCAATGACTTGGCGCCGAAACGACGCGATGCCTGGCGCGACCGTCCAAGACGTGTACTCTGTGTATCCCGGCGGAAACGGCCGCGATCCCGAGCGCAGCAGCGCAATCTGCCGCATCAAGACTTGGATATGGTCGTATACGCAGCCATCAGAGAGGACGCACTCGAATATCTCAACCGCGCATGCACCACTGTCGAACAAGCGGTACGCGGCCGGGGACGCGCGAAGCACGCTGTCGAGTGTGGTGAGGTCGGGAAGGTTGCACAGGACGTGCAGCAGCAGCTCATACGGCAGAGTTTCGAGCGACATGATGGACCACGGGCATGAGCGCACACACTGATTTACAGGTTGGTGGGAAAAGGGGTGAGATGGTCGACGTGCAAGCAGCGCGCCAGAGAGCATGGGTGGCCTGTCTTCGTGGTTATCAGATCAATCACACCACCACCAACTACCACCCCGGATCTTCGGGCGACCGATAGCGCCGACCACCAGCCTGTAGTTGTCATTCCTCAGCCAGGGCGGGTGCCACCGGGTTGTGACCTTGTGGGAGGAAGTCCAGGGCTCCGCAAGATTGATAAGATTAGATTTAGTGCAGAGCAGCGCAGCTCTGACCTCCGCTTTCTTTGTGGCGACCGGCTTTCCTTGGAGTCTACCCAACGTAGTGGGAGCAACGAACCCAAGGATGGAATTTCGACAAGTTAACAGATTGCGCACACGATAACGCAGCATTTTTAATCTATTTATTATATTCCTCTCATTTTTGCTTCACTAAGATGGTTGTTCATGAAAATATTGTAGAGGCAACGATCACAACGGACGGAACTTCGCTGTTGCGCATAAGCTTACCCTGTAGTTAACACTCAAGTTGGAGTTTTATGGTCCAGCCGCAGAGAAACCGGGGAAGATGGTAATATAGTGTCCTTTTGTTGGGATGACTTGTATCCCAACCAGGCTTCGGAAGAACATGCACGATGCAAGGACAGAGTGTATCAATGTCACTGCAAAATGTGCTGTAATTCCTTCTTGTTCAATTCTATCTGGGGAGGCAGAAGGCCAGCTATTTATCTATCTAGTGCAACAAACAAAACAATCAATCAACTATTAATTCCTCAAGCAACGGCCGTGGCGGTGACGTTCCCGTGATTGCTTCAATTTCGGGACGGGTAGCTGCGTCGGCCACGGCAGCCTGCGCCCGCCACGGCAGCCTGCGCCGGGGCTTCCGGTGGCAACAGGCTCGAGTGGCTTGATCAACTACCTGAATTGCCTCTGCAGGCGCAACACCTTTCAATCCGAATAACTGGCCTTGGTGTAACTTAACGTTTTCTTAGCGAGGAGTAATAACAAATAAGAGCCAAACCTCCTTAGCAGGTGCGAGTGTCATCGGCAAAGCAAGTTGTTCTCGATGTCGTCACCGGCGTGAGCATACTCTGTATTAAACAGCCAGTTTTCAACTAACGAGCCGGCATATGGGATTGTTGGTACGACCATTTCCGCTGAACTAGTTAAGAATTGCATCCGCATTCAGTGGTAAGACGGTTCGGAGACTTAATTGCGAGATTGCCATGTCACGGGTCAACCCCAGTCACACCCCCACAAGAACTGCATCTAGCGCTGGCAAAATAAAAATTACTCTGTTCTATTCACAATTAACTGCCCATTTCTAGCGCTTGGCTGAGCCAGAAGATGGACGGTACCGTGCGCAAAAGAGTGTGGAATCACAAAGTCAAGACTGGATGCAAGACGTGCCGGTCCGTTTCCTACCCTGCAGTATCCGAGCACAACCCGAACGTACTGCCACCATGAGTTTGAGCCTTTGCTAACACAGACTTAGTATTCGGAAGGTAAAGTGCGATGAAGGAAGACCTACCTGTAGGCGCTGCGTCATCGGCAGGCGTGAATGCGTCTATTTCACCGTGTCAGTCGCGTCCAGAAACAGTAATCAGGAGACGCAAGAACAGCCACAGTTGCAGTGGAGATTACAAGCGGAAGCTGAGCCGCCAGACTGGGATCTTACCCAAGCAGTTCATTACTGTGAGCCTACTTGTATCGAATGCATTGCCAAGACTAATAGGCGCGCCTGGGTCTAGACTATTCCGTCATTAAACCAGCGTCCCCTGGTTTGGCGGATCCGCCGGTTTACCACCCAAACTTTACCAACTGCAGATTTATATGCCAAATGCTTTGCGATCAAGTAGGAAAGGGCTCAAGAACTAGGAAGAAGCTCCTAAGTCCCGGAGAAGACCCCGCATTCGCTGGGCTCTGGACCAAATTTTACCGATATTTGGGTGAGAGCATTGCCATCGTTAATCGATGCCTGCAGGAGAAGGGGCCGGGAAGACTGAATGCGCTTACTGGGATAATATATTTAATCTTTAATGATCTGTGCATGAAGACATCGAGCTGGCAAAATCACATCAATGGCTATCTCGCCACTGTTGAACACATGGGCGGGATCACGCAAGTGTTGAAGATGCCGAAACCGCCACTAGGCACCCTGAATCTTCTTCTGATGTGAGTCATAAAGTATCAATTTATTGTTGGGTGCTAGAACCTCTTTTATCCCCAGAAGCAACAATGCTGCACAGAATGCTGATGACGTTATCTTTGCAGGATAGGCACGCCGCTCAACACAACCACTCCTGCGAATCAGCGAGTTAAAGGATTTGACAAATTTTCTGATGAACAACTCAGAACAGTGTTTTCCTTTGCTTACGAGCCAGACATGCCTTGTCCAACCGATTTTCTCATTGCCATGGTTCACATCACACGTTTTCGCGCCATTCTTGCTGGGGCCGACGGAGACCACACAAAAGACAGGAATGCGCCCGGATCCAGGGACGAAATTTCTGGCAAAGTGCTGGAGATTTTTGATACTCTAGAATGCTTTGATTTGGACAAGTGGGCCAAGGGCGTAACCACACCGTATGATACAACAGAACTGCCAGCAGTGGGACGGGTCTTCGCGCTTGCCATCCGACTATACTGCATTCTTACTCTTCCAAGTTTAGCAGATGCGCTTGCAGGATCCTCCGCGGCATCGGGACACTCGCGGTACCCTGACTTGTGTGCGTATGACGGCCTGAGGATTCAGTACCGAGAACAGCTCATCGTGCAGCTGCGAGATATTTGGGACAGGATCGAATACCAAGGAGGCATTGCATGGCCGCTGGTTGTCGCTGGTGTTGCTGCAACAGATTCAGTCGAACAAGATCGCGATTTCATTGACCAATGCATGTGGGAGATATGGAACAAGCCAAGCGCGGGGGCTACCTTTATCATCGCCCTGGAGAAACTACGTATTTTCTGGCGCTCAGGAAAGTCTGGATGGGAGGACTGCTTTGATGAGCCAACGCCATGCTATGCTTGAGTTGGGAATACGAATCACAGAAATTGAGAAATGATAAGGCCCATGGTCTGTTCTCTCCATCTTTGTGGCCTGCTCGTTGTTAGGTAGCCCAGGCTCGCTACCTACGTCAGCTAGTTAGTTGTGGCACCCGGCCGCAAGCTCCCGATGTCATCCGTGTCTTGATAACACCTATAGCGAACAAAGACATTTGAAGAAGTCGGGTTGATAGAGGGGGTTTGTTTTGAATCAAAAGCTAAGTACTGGATTGGCAGAGTTTGCGTCTTTCTGTATAATGTGGAATCCTGTAATGAGGCTTATTTACGCTGGAGAGGATGGTCCTCATGGCTGGACTAGCCCACCGCCAAGTACCGAAAATTGATGGGGCCGAAGTTGACAAGAGGGGCGAAAAGTCTAGCCGCACCTTTTGCAGGGCCAATAGTTTTCCCCTTTCATAACAATTTTGAACCAAACTCAAGTCCTAGCAACTTGGCGGATATCAATCTTGTTTTCGGTTTCGCTCGAGGTCCGAAGCTATGATTGAGCGCAGCCGGTAGCAGGATGGATTCACCTGGCGGAGGCACCAATCTAGTCACCAGCGGAGCACACCGTAAAAAGTTATGGGCTCCCAGGGTTAGGACAGGGTGCTTGACATGCCGGTTAGCGACCTCAAATACTTGATGGAGTATTATGACTGACATTGTTCGCAGCTCTCGTCGGGTAAAATGCGATGAGGCAAAACCTATCTGCGGACGCTGCGCCAGAGCCAGGCTCGACTGTCGAGGCTTCCGCCAGGCTGCGTCGCCAGGCACAAGCGTTGGCGTGATGGAAGGCTATGGCCGTCTTCGCATCTCTGGTTTTCAGTGGTATAAGCAGGGTATCGTAATGGAAGCGGAACCTCCCGAATGGGAATATATGCAGGCCATTCACGTTTGTACGTCGCCCGTCCAGTCACAGATGCAACCATAACTGACCGGAGCGATGACTCAGACTACTCAATTATCAAGCCCACCCTCGTCTCCGACGTACATGTGGTAACAGACCCGCCGTTCAATACGCATCGCATGATGCGGCCTGTTTTTATCATCAGGATCATCTGCTCTCAAATTTCCAACGCATCCAAATCGCGCTGCCGGATGATTGAAATCGGACAGGACCCCGCATTCGCAGGTCTATGGGCGAGTTATTATCGCTACCTGGATGAAAGTCTTCGGATTGTAAATCGATGTATTGGCGAGGAGGGGAGAGAGAGTTACGAATCAAGCCTCAGCAACATTGCTCATATGGTTTACGTCGATCTCTACACTAAAGCATCGCTATGGCAGGCCCATATCAGGGGCTTTTTTGCTTACATCGAGCTGCGAGGAGGTATTGCAGTTGCGATAAAGCAGCCTTCTCTTGGAATGGACTTTATTAATGCAATACTATGGTTAGTGACATTGGCTCTATCAGAAGCGGTGATGCCTCGTTCAACAGGATGCTGACGCGAATACCTCCCCAGTGGCATGATTTGGCTCAACACAACGACGCCAGCTGCTCAGCGACTGCGCGGGGTCGACAGCTATGATGACGACCAGTTGAGAACTGTAATAGATTTTGACAGCTCTGTGACGATGCCTTGCCCACCGGAGTACACGATACTGATTCATCACATCACGAGACTGCGAGAAGTATTCGCCCATGTTGGAGCGGACTCAACTGTGCAAGATGGCGCGCAGCAGTTCCTGGCGAGCAAGCTGAAAATGGCGTTCATGTTTGATCTGGAAGGATGGGTCAAGGCAAAATACGAGGGGAGTATTGCAACTTCCATGGCTACAGCTCTGGCCAACATTCACGAAATCGCGATTCGACTCTACGCCATTTTAACGCTACCAAAATACATGGTCATGAAGTGGTCACGCAGCATGCCAAACCCTCTGGTTGCGGATCAAGATCTCCATGAGCAAAGCGTCTACGAGCGTTTGCGAATAGGACACCGTTGCGAGATCCTAACTCGAGTGCGTCGAATCAGGCACACGCTCACTGCCAAGCAAGACGTGACGTGGCCGTTGATCGTCGCAGGGGTGGCTGCCGGAGATGCCTCAGAGAAAGACCGAGAATTCATAATGGACGCTTTACTGGAGACATGGATGGCTACCGGGTCGTCAGTTTCGTTTATCCTTGCACGAGATAAAGTGCGCGCTTTCTGGAAATCGGGCAGAACTGGATGGGAGGAGTGCTTTGACGAGCCTACCCCATCTATCCCGTAAGGCGAGCCCTTGCGCTATTTTCTAGCGAGGGGGGTCAAATCTATTTCTTGTATTATGCACTGCTATTGGAGTTTTGGGGGGTTTGATAGATAGACGAGCTCGCGAGCGAGACAGCTACTTGTCGCAAGCCTGGTAAAGAGAATACAGCCAGTGCCACTAGATGGACTTCAACGAAGATAGATATAACTACTGGCGATACAGAATTGGCAGGATAGAAATAAATCCAAAAATGCCGCAGATACTTTTGAAGGTGTTAAAAAAATTGATCCAGGATCTCACATATATGCTGCGCGATTCGTGGTGGTGGAAGCCTGATTTCATGATTCTCACTGATGGTCAGGCTTGACGCTACCATCCCCTGTCATGAACGCCGCCACGGGCAACCAACTTTATCATCGCGCGTCTTGCCGCGTCCCTTTCCGCACAGAAGCATGGCGATGAACTATCTTGCCCCTGAAATACTGACTCAGATATTTCAATACTTGGGACCCGAGTTTTTCCATCAAGACGCGCGGCGCCTGACCATCTGCAGGTCATGGTATTTCCAGGCCTGGCCAGTGTTCTTGCAGGAGCTCAGCCTCGATGCCGCATCGCTGCATGGATTTGCGCAGAGAATCAGGAAGGGCTCGATAGCTTCCATGGAGACGCACATCAGACACATCAACATCAGCCTCGCCGGTTTTGACGACTGGGCGTCGCCGCGGTTGCTCCCCCGCTATTCCACCGCCAACGCGGCTTTCGTCAAGGACTGGACCGCGCAGCTCAACAAGGACCTCAGCATCCTCGCGCGCGTATTTTCAAAACTCACAAACCTGCGCGCCGTCTTCTTCACTGCTCTGCCAGAGCGCATCGACGCGCGATGCGGCAGCCCGCGGTCCGGCTACCTGTCCGGCGCCGCGACGGTGGGCCTCATCCGCGCAGAGCATCTCACAAGCCTCGACATTGACGCCGTGGGCTCAACGCTGTCCTCAAAGTCGGATCTGCTCGATTATCACCCTTGCCACATGTTTCGAAGAGTATCGAGGCAGCTGCGGCGGCTGCGGATCCGAATCGCGTGCATCTGCCCCGACATTCTCAGGGTGCTCTGCGCGAGCGCAGAAGGACTTGTTCTGGAGGACGTTGTTGTGAATCTGAGCATCTGCAGCACGTCTGGTCACAGCACATCGTACAAGTTTCCCATGTGCTGCGTGGATATGCCATGGGGCTTTGATCAGTTGCAGCTCGAGATGGAAGCTCAGGCGACGCAGCTGGCGAGAGCACTCAAGAACCCGCGAATCGTCCGAGTGTTGTCCCATGGATATCCAGGGCCAAGACCGCAGTCGTTTGATGCGGTTACGGGTCGTCGAATGGTGCTTGCGGCACCGACACCGTGGGACGCTGATGGAGAAGAACTATTAGGATGATACCGTCTTGAGCTAAGACTGCTGAAACACGCCCGCGTATGGCATATCAACTCGACGAACATGTATGGAAACCTGTTTCGACAAGCTCATACCACCTAGGTTGGTTGACTAATTGAGATTGTGAGAATAAGAAAAATATAAAAGGCAAGACCGTAATGAATCAAATTTTTATGATGCAAATTCAAAATGTGTTAAAGCCATGCTCCAATCCTCTTCAAGCAAATCCACAGCTGTATGCGAGCAGATTCACTCGAGCTGCGAGCTTCCAACAGGCTCTGGTGTTAGGGCCCTAGCGCATGATGGCGGCGACAGTGATGACGGCGTGATTGTTACCCGAGCTCAACAAACACCATCATATGCACGGTGCAAGGACATTCTTACAACGAGCATCCATCCAAACCTCGCACAGTTCTTGAATCAATGTCGATAAACAAACTACCAACAGAAATTTCGGCCCAAGCCCTCGAGAGGCTAGGGTCTCCGTTCTCTCGCGAGAATGTCACGCGGTTGGCCGTCTGCAAAAAGTGGTATGCGCTCCCGCGGCCAGTCCTCTTCCAGGCGCTCACCCGCGCCGAAGACTCGCTCTACAACTTTGCCAGAGAGATCAGAGGGCATGAAGTGGACTCGGTGGTCATGCACGTCCTGGAAATCAACATGCGTTTCCAGGAATTCCCTTGTGGCTACATAGGAGCTTCTCTCGTGCAGTCCAAGATATTATCTAGCATATTTGCGAGCTCGGTATCGCAGCTCAATGGAGATCTCAGCAATTTCGCGCGTGCCCAGCACAGGTTTCCAAAGCTGCGGGGCATCTCACTAACGGCCGGGCGAGAGAAGTGCAAGCCTCGCTCGTCCCGGGGCGCCATACGTGCAGGGCATGGCCGCGGATGGCGCTGTGTGCGCAGAGAACATTACAAGTCTTGATATCGACATTGCCGGTTCGGCATTGAGCCGAGAAGCGTCAGAAATAAATCACTGCGAGGCTATCAGAGTAACACTCAAGTCACTACGGCGGCTGCGCGTTCGGAGCATACGTATCTGTCCTGTCATTTTGACGGCACCAAACTCACTAGACGAGCGACAGAGCCTTGAAGATGTCATTGTCAATTCGAGCATGTCCAATCTGACTGCATATGATTTGTCATATCGTCACTCTATATTAAATCTTAGCTTCCTATCTTGGTTAGCGTTGAACTGACACCTGGCAGGGTGCCAATACTTACTGCCACCCACTATAAGCAAAGCTGGCCTCTACTTAGCTGTGGACTACGGTCGCACATTAGCGTCACACCGCCAATCGTGCAAATAAACCATTATGTCATGTATAAGGCTTTATCAATACAAATAATTCACTCGCATAGCATCATTAGCATTAAGCATATAGCCACATAGTTATATATAATACTAGTAGACCTCTCTTTTTTTTAATACCTAAAGGTTATATATTTAAGTCTGATTAAAGTACTATGATGGCGAGAAAACAACCTAAGCGGTACCCTGGATAAGACCCATAGATAGCATAACACGTCTCTTTGACGACCTCTTCCTACTAAAATATCATAAAAAGATATTAGTTATTATTTTAAATTAACTGTTATTATTTAAAAGTAACAAGAATTATGGGAAAACTCTCTTTCTGGACTGGCACTGGCAAAGTGTCATCTCACGCGAGCCCTCGTACGAGAAAGCTAGGCTGATTGGCTCTAGTTACGAAGAAACTCTATGCCCAGGCCTCGGCGCCTTAGCGGCCCTCATGCGAGAAGCTGCGCACACAATACAAACCGCTTGACAACAGTCGGTGTCAAGCACGCTGCCGAATTCGCTGCTGGTATATTGCATAAGCCACTCCATATCGAGTTTTCGTCTAGCGTGTTGCTCTACAGATGATCGAAAAGCCGCTTTAATAAATTGCATAACTAATAGTAATTTAGATACATTTGTCGTATAGCTAGCTTTCGGGTACGAGCACAACGCCGTCATTGAACGACTCTGAATCTACAATGCATATATTTTTATTGTCTTTCACGAACTTCTCGTCTTCTCCCATAAGCTACTCCGAATTGCACCATGCGCTCACGAGACGCAAATTTGTTTCTCAGATTTCTCCTTAAATGTGCCACCCTTGTCATATACATCTCTATTCTTGGCTGCGATATATTGATTGATAAGCTCATTCTGCTGACATATCTGGAAATAGTTGAAAACAAATACCCCACGATAAAGTAGTGCGTTGAAGCTGTGGTAACCTGCCACACACATGATATAATGTCAATTTAGTGGATGCCCATACCCTTGTAATCGACGGTATCAATAGGTTCCTCATTTAAATCTGCGTTGGCTAACTCGCGCTCTCGGATATATTCCTACATGCCAAAACGATTAGTTGGCGCAGTGCGGGACAATTTGAGCGAGCAGACTTACCAAGCAATGAATGGCATGCACATTCATATCGTCTGTCATCTTGCTACCAGTTCCAGTAATAAACCAAGAGAGCATCATTCGTAGATTTGCAAGACAATGCCGCTTGTGGTATGTGCTTTGAACGAATCCGAAGCCGTTGCCCTGCCCCCCTTCAATGAAATTAGGCTCGCCTTCCACCTGGTCTGTGGTCCAATACGTTCCGTGCTTCACTGACGAGTTCCAGTAATTTTTGGCCCAATCATGACTCTGTAAACTCATTTCATCTGTTTCGTCTTTAGTCAGTTCCGGCTTTCCAGAGACCCTGTGCGCGATGTTAACCCGTTCGATGGCCCCCAGGGCCAAATTGTCACGGTCCAACAAGCTGCTATATAGGGGGTCACTAATGTCACTCCGCTTGAGGTAGGCAAGTTCGCGCATGTCCTCGGCGTCGCTACGCTTGCTGGCGGCGGTCATCTTGCCCCCCCTAAGGTAGGCAAGTTCGCGCATATCCTCGGCATCGCTTCGAATTTCAACGGACCTAACCCTATTTTTTGGACGGGGGGACGGAAGAATCCAACCAAAAGCTTGGTGCAAGTCGACAAGTGGCAAGTCCAAAGCCTCGCGCTCGATATTGACTCTAGAGAATTGTTATTGGTTAGTTATGCGAAGCATGAAGCAAACCGGATGTTTCGAAATTCATTACCGCATTATTGTATCATTCCGAAATGCCTGGCCATTGTCACTCTTGTCGTCTAGGTGTTTGAGCGCAACTTCAAGTCGATGGCGGGTGTCAATGGATAAAGTATCCTGCCAAACCCCCCCCTCATGAGAAGGAGCTCTTTTGTTCATAGCCGTGACCTTATTAGAATCGACTGGTGTGGACTGAGCTAGCATGGACAGAGCAGCAAAAACTCCGAAAGCAGCTCGAAACGTAGGCATTTTGAATGGGTAGCAGATTGGAGCAAAGGTGTAGTAGTGAAAATTGATTCAAGTATACAGAAGTAGATTGCAATGTTCAGTTCCATCTACCACATAATATATGTTTTTTTTTCATGCAAGGCGACCACATTGTTGCCTACGTAAAACCTTGTCATAAAATATGTCGTCTGTTCACGAATTGTTAGTGAAGACAAGCCTTGTCCCAGCCACCCTTGATGGTACACATGGTGGCTTAGGGAATCAATCCAATCAAAGCCAGAGAACAATAATCAACAATATATTCATTCAACCAACCGCATAGGCAAGTAAGCTACCTCTGAACAGGATGCCCAACTGCATACACGACTTGCAGCTGTCTAATCAACTGATGACGTGAAGCTGCCTGTGTTGCCTACTCAATGAGTCCACAACACCACATGGACGTAACCCCATTTGCCATCCAACTGCATGAGTGCCTCCACCAACTACATTATTGCTTCTATCAAATGCAGTAGTGCTCTCACCAACTGCATTAGTGCTTCCACCAGCTGCATGAATGCCTCCACCAACTGCATTATTGCTTCTATCAAATGCAGTAGTGCTCTCACCAACTGCATTAGTGCTTCAACCAACTGTATTAGTGCTTCTACCAGCTGCATTAGTGCTTCTACCAGCTGCATTAGTGATCCACCAACTGCGTGTGTCCTTCGGTTAGTTCTGTCCACCGAATCCCACCAGCGTGAATCCCCAGAGATTTGTACAGCTCGAGTTATGAACGGAGTGCGGAGCTTTGAGAGAACAACGATATACCTGCTATGAGCGGGGAGCGGGAGTAAGTAAAGGCAGGTTTGCTCGGCAGTGCCTTGAAACTTTTGAAGACAAGTCGAGAGCAGGGTGTTTGTGCTGGGAGCTCAATCATCGACTGCTTAGGTTTGGCCACTCCAGTTCATGCTGGCAGGATGCGAGGTTGTCATATTGAAGTGGAAAATTCAGAATATTCAGATTTCCTGCGTCTTGGCAATCGAGTAACAGGATTTAGACAAGAATTACAAGCTAGCTCAAGCTAATCATGCAAGGCGTGGCCTTTCACTTTTTTATATTTACCTCTCGTTATTCTATGGGCTTCCAACTTGTACTATGGTTTGGGGAGATTCTGGTGATTGGGATGGGTGCATTGCCTCGGGCAAAAATGGTGACATGTTGTGATTAGAACTCTCAGGGCTGCTCAACCCAGAATTCCCGTGCAGACCTTTTCTGAACCTCTCATCCTTGAGAACTTTGGTTTTGAGATCAGCTGGGGTAAGCATCATGTTCCGAGAACCACCCAGTCTGTAGAATTCGTCCAGTAACATCGTAAAATGCCGCCCTTCAAGACCTGCCGACGCTCTACGCAGAATCTCGACCTACCCGTGATGTCAGCAGAGTTTCTATGCCATATGATATAACTCGCAAAACAAGCATGGGACTCTCTTGCACTGCTTATTAAACATACGTCAGTAGGCGACCATCGAATATAGAGTCTTTTGCATTGCGCCAGTTTTCGTTTCAGCGCTGCCACCGAATATGTCTTATCGAGCGCCTGCTCGCACTCGACTTGAATGATTTTCCATTTTATGGTTTCCGCACGATGACGGTACTCCCAGTGCAGACGATGTATCAGACGAAGATCCTCAGGGCAGTTAGCTGCTAGCCTGTGAGGCAATTCATTGCTGCTGCAAGTCGCGGCACAACCATCTTCCGCAGCTGATCTCACATGATCGTGAGGGGGAGCCATGTGGTCGTAGTCGGCGCGGACATGATGCCTGGAACCGGGAAAATAATCGATGGATCTATTTTGTGTGCCGTGTAAGTGAGTTTGTTGGGTTATTGGGATGCTGCCGTGGCTAGAGGATCCTATATATGGATGGGCGGCGTTGCTCATTGCCATGTTAGTTGGTGCGTTTGGAGGGAAAACGACCGTTGGCGCTGCAGGGAGTGTTGAAGGGCCACAGTGGGTTAGGAGCATATTTGAATTCCCATAAGAACTGTTATATAATGGTTGGGCGTTTTCTTCGAATAATTGCGGCGCATTTATACAGCTGGGTGCTGTTTGTTCGGGCATACAACCAGTTGCACCGAATGATCCGGTTGCCATTAGTTCCCTGGGCTGCCAGATTAAGTAAGCAAGAAGATTATTCCGGTACTGCGAAAACGATGGTAATAGTAGTCCTACCGTATATGGTGGATATAACACCGCTGGGTTTTGCCAGGTCAACTGGTGTTGCTGCAACGAAACCGGTTCTGATCTGTTGCTCCTATCAAAGCTATGGCCAGTCAAGGTTGCGGTCCAGTCATTTGGTAGAGTAGATGGCAATGGCGGCATCACCAACGGTATGTCTTTTAATTTCTTTTTCATCTCCGTGTAGGATATTGCTCATCTAAGCTTTGGATTGGAATGTAGAAATCACTCGAATGTCCGTGGGTGAGGTATTCTGTGATCATCTATCGAGTGGTGGTAGCCACCCCCAGTTTAGGTTGACACGAAATTGAAATTTATACCAATAATGTAGCCACTCCACCTCGGCCAGGCAAAGAGACTCGGCTTGGCGCACACCTCCCGGGCACAGATTCGGCTAACAAAGGGCCTCTCTCGATTGCGTGACTACACTATCTTATTGGTTGCGGGCCTCTTCTGCCTGACATGAAGGATCATATAGTTTGCAAAAGTACCTGGCACGTGCATGCATATTTGGCGCGCATCCTGCTTGTGCAACTGCAGTAACCACAGTGTTGCTAGGAAGCCTGTTTGCGAATTAACTGGCGGCCGCACTATTCGCGTGGGGCGTCGTGCAGTAGTTCACGACAAAGGTGGTTCAGGCGGCCCGGTTCAGGCGGCCCGGGCAGCCCAGGAAGCGGAGAGGGGAGGGATTGGCAGACCCACACCAGATAAATCATGCCATATAACTTCTGAAGCGCTGCATACCAGTAAAATGGGCAAACAAATCTTGCTCCCTGATGCGGTCTTCTTTGATATCTATCTACACTTTGATTTATGACCATCATTTTGAGGCTAGAAGCGCTCAACACCCAAGGTCTTTCTTATTTTTCTCTGCATCACCCAACATTTCGCCTGCAAGCTCTATCGCTGTGGATTGCGGATCAAGATGGAAATGTATCGTCAAAAGATGTATAACAATGATGGCGTCCTGCCAGAGTAAGCCTTCGTGAACTACGCCTTTTCTGTATATTCTGAATCCCATGCTAACTTGTTGCCCTAATCCAAAGTGCACACTGGCTCAGTGTTCTGATCATGCTGTATCAGCGTGGGCTTCCTCAAACTGTCATGGTTGTCATTTCAATCATCTTTCTCGGCTTCCAGCTATTGCGGCAGCCGCAACGGATGCCTGCAAATGTCCTTCACCAGAAAACCAAGAGTTCTATCCTTGTTGAGTCCATCGCCCTCATTCTCAACGGTCTTACGGTTAGCCTATCCATTGCTGCGGGTGACAATCTCGCAGTGAATAATATAGGCCTAGCTTATGTGTCTCTTCTGCAACTTATCCGCGCCATCGGTCCAGATGCCAATCGGCAAGCTCTACGTTATCATATTGACGCGATGCTAGTCGGCATGTTTGGCTTAATACTTGCAGCGGAAGGGCTGCCTTTGATGGTAATTGCCAGAGAACATTCAGTTGGGCGTCCAACAATTCGTGCAGCTGCTTCACTTTGCTGCTCAGTGAGCTTCGCTGTCCTCGCGCCGCATGAATGGATTGCGCAGGCGGACGACTTTCTCGAACATGCGTCTGAGCCAACGTATGAGGAAACGTGCAGCTGGATAGACTACTGCTTTACGTATTCTCGAGCCAGAAACCTAGTTGCAGGGGCAAATGGTATAATCACCATTGACCAATTGGATCAACTCCCATTTGCATACAATCCTGAGCTTTTGCGACGCAAGTTTTCTGATGTTCGCAAGACGCAGCCTACGACGACACGCGCGCTCCTATCACTCCTTCGGACACAACTGCTCTTATGCACTACCCTGGGGGTGTTTCTCGCATCTGCACAGCTTATAAGCCCAATGGGTCTTCATCGTCTTCTAGAATACATGCAAGAACCGGACGAAGCTATCTTCCAGCCATGGCTATGGCTCGCCGTCATCTGCGGAGGGCGGATAGTGCAGACTGCATTCCAGCAGGCGTATAGCTCATATTCCCGCAAGCTTATGGCTCAAGTGAGCGCAATGTTGACGGCAGAAGTTTACCAGAGCGCTCTTGCGTCGCGCGAGCTTCACGGTGACTTCTTAAGCGCTGATGACACCCGGTCCGAAGAAGAGCCGCAAAGTACGGCCTCCGGCATAATGGAGAACTTGATATCTAGCGACATTCAGAACATCACTCAGATGCATGATGTACTAGTTTGTGTGACGGCCATCCCTGCTGCCGCTGCCGCTGTTGTTGGGCTGTACCAGCTTGTCGGTTGGCCTTGTATCGTGGGTATTATCCTCGCGTTGTCGGGATCTCCGTTTGAATCCTGGGTAATGGAGCATGTTGGACACCATGAGGAGAAGCTCCAAACGGCGCAAGATTTACGCATTTCTCTGGCATCTGAGTACCTCAGATCCATGAAGATCATCAAATACTTTGGATGGGAAGAATCGGCCGCAAAGAATATCGCACGAGCCCGAGCAGCAGAACAGAAGCATGTGACGGCGATCGACATTTTCAGCACAGCTCTGTCACTTTTGGCCGACTTTTTCCCAATTTTATCACTGGTCACAATATTTGGTCTTCATGTCAGTGTTCGGAAAATGCCACTGACAGCATCCACTGCGTACATGACCATCCAATTACTGGAGATTGTCAAAGACTGCTTGGTATTTCTGGCTCTAGTCAGTGTCGACTTTTCCAAGGCCATGGTATCCCTGCGCCGTCTTGACAAGTTCTTCAAGAGCCTGACGCCGCTCGATACCTATCCCAATAGGCCTGCCGAGATTCAGAATGCGACTTTCCAGCGTGCTGCCGGAGCTGATTTCCATCTGCGCGACATCAATATCAAGTTCATCCACGGTGGTCTGAATGTGGTGACAGGCGATAGTGGTAGTGGCAAGTCCTCACTGCTACTAGCGCTGCTAGGAGAAGCTGTCAAGCAGAGCGGGAGTGTTACTCGCCAACAAGATACAGCATACGCTCCACAGACTGCTTGGCTACAAGCTGGTACAATTCAAGACAACATTCTGTTTCATGATACATATAATGAGAAGCGATACAGAAATGTTGTTGACGCCTGCCGCTTGGACGTCGACTTCGCGGAAATGCAGCAGGGGGATCAGACAGTGATTGGAGATGGTGGTTTTGCTTTGTCAGGTATGCGTACGAGCACGCTGTTGTGCTTGATATCAAATGCTAATGGTTCGTAGGCGGACAACGCGCAAGAGTTGCACTCGCAAGAACCTTGTTTTCCCACGCGTCGTTGCTTCTCCTTGACGATGTTTTTTCCGCACTGGACACCAAGACATCTTTCGAGTTATGGAATGGTGTATTCTGTTCAAGTCTTCTGCAAGACAGAACCGTCATCCTTGTGACCCAACACGCCTGGGTTGCACATGAAGCCAATATGACTATTGTTATGGACAACGGTCGTGTTCAATCCGTCACAGCAAAGAAAGGACATGTGCGTAAACCCAAGGCTATCCAACCGAATGCGAATGTGAGTAAGGGGCATTCAAATCAGGTACGCACTTTATCATCTGAGGGCAAGGATGCCGATATTAGAGGAACAACGGAATTAGTTGCTGGCCAAGAAAGGTCAAAAGTATCTACTGCGGGCCCGCTATCAGGCAAGTTATATAGTTCCCCTTGAAGTCACGTTACTCTAGCTAACTTGACAAAACAGTGTTCACTTATTTAATGTACTTTGGAGGGCCACTTTTCGCAACACTAACAGTGGCTACCTGCTTCATTCACACCAGCGCTGGCATATGCACCAACTACTGGATGTCCCGCTGGGTTGAACACTCCGGCGACAGCGGAAGCAGCATTTCATACTTTTTGACGCGGTACATTGGCTTGAGCTACCTCACTGAGGCTATTGACGGTGTACGTATGATGGCTTTCAGCAGGGGCATCTCGGTGGCTGCCAACAAGCTGCACATGGACATGATCAATGCTCTCATGGCTGCGCCTCTGTCGTGGTTTAGTGAGCAGGCTATATCAACGGCCCTGAATAGTTTGTCCGGAGACATGTCGACGCTGGATCAGTCTATCTATCATTCCATTGTCCCAGTCATCAGCGACATTATTCAATGTATGCTCATGATGGGTGCTGTTGCCTCCAAATTCCCCGTTTTCATTCTACCAGCCCTGTCTCTGTTGATCCTTGGCTGGTTGATTGCTCGGATGCACGAGGGTGTGAGCCACCTTCTCACAGAGCTCGTGTCCTCCAGCCGGGCTCCTGTCCTTTCAGCGTTCTCTGAGGGGCTGACTGGTTCCATGGTAATTCGAGCGACGTCGTCCACGACTGCAATTTTCCACGCAAAGATGACCCGCTTGCTCTGTGCATCGTCCCGGGCAAAGCATGCTCAGTCAAATGCCAGCCAGTGGCTGAAGTTCAGAATGAGCATTTTGGCTACGGTGATTAATGTCCTTGCAGCGTCACTTGTATTGTCGCAGAGTGGCAAAATGTCGGCTGGCTTTGCAGGCTTCTGCTTGTCCCAGGCGACCCAACTTAGCGACAAGGTATTAGCGCTGATCTTTAGTTTTAACAATCTAAGCGTTGTTATGCACACGGTACGTCTTGAAGAGTACGAAGAGTCCTTTCACCATCTGCTAATGCTGAGCGACGTGCAGTTCCAGCGCGTTCGAGAGTACGCCCAGCTGGCACCAGAGAAAGACTGCGTTACCAAGGGCAGTGAGTACGTGCCAGCGAGTTGGCCAAAAACTGGCACCGTAGAATTGCGGAATGTCACAGTTCGATACAACCCTAATGGACAGGACATTCTAAAGAACATCTCTTTGAGAATTGAGCCTGGCTCGCGCGTTGCCATTGTTGGCAGGACCGGCAGCGGGAAAAGTACGGTCAGTACTGAGAGCTAGTAGAACACATTTCCTGCAGCTAACTTAACGATAGCTAATCTCGTCACTCCTTGGGTTTACAAAGGTCGTATCTGGCCAAATTCTTCACGACGGAGTGGATCTTCAAGCGATTCCATACAAGCGTCTGCGAAATTGCATTTCCACGATTCCACAAGAGGCACAACTATTTCAAGGAACTCTTGCCTCTAACCTAGACCCCTCCGAAACTGTTCCAGAATCGGAACTTCGGGACGCCTTAGATGTGTGCCGACGCATTCTTCGATCAGCGAACGAGGCGGAGGCGACAGCAACAGGCCTCACTGATTCTACGACCAATAATGCGCTTATAGACAGGCTCACGCTGTCAACCATGGTGAAGACCAAGGGAGAGAACTTTTCCCACGGCCAGCGGCAGGTGCTCTCGCTATGTCGCGTGCTGATCCGCCGCTCCAAGCTCGTTCTCCTAGACGAGGCAACGTCAAGCATGGATGAACGCACCGACGCTGGTGTGCAGGAAGCACTTCGCACTGAGCTCTCCCGTGCAGGTAGTGAAAACAGGGTCCTTGTAACTGTGGCTCACCGACTGCAAACGATCATGGACTATGACAGGGTGGTGGTGATGGGTTCAGGCAGAATTCTGGAGGTCGGCAGTCCGAACGAGCTAATAGCCAAGAAGGGTAATTTCTATGACATGGTAATGCATACTGGGGGAAAGCAAATACCGAAGACTGATCAGTTGATTGATGAGAAGACTGGTTAGGAACTAGATAAGGAGGCTACATCATTTCGGTGGCAACATAACGGCCAGAATTGGCGCATAATTATTTTCTTCTGCTGTTGTGTTGACATGCTCCTCCTTGCGGTCGGTTGGCGGTATAACTAGCATCCACCCGCCCTGTCGCTAGTTTTTCTGGGCTCGGCCGAGTCAGTTGGCAAGCTCCCGAACGAATGTCCGACTCCCGATTAATGCAAGGCTGTACTGATGTGCAGCCTCGCCAAACACCATGCTCGACGTCTTGAAAACTCCGAAGGCGTGGATTTGAATACGGCGATTCTCTCATTACGAAACAAACGTAAAGGTCTCTAGCCGGATCGGCCGCCGACCAAGAGGCAAAAAAGCCGACAAAAACAAGGCAGGCCGTGACGAACCAGCCTCCAACGCAATGTCCGCATACGAGCTTTCGGAGTTTGCAGCAGCAGCAAAACTGCATTGTCAATAGACGAAGCAACCCAGGGACAGAATTTCCACCAACGAGAGATGCAGACGCATCTTTGTCCTGCAATGTCCAATTCCGCATGACGTGCGGCTGGGCACACCACCTTTCTTTGCGGCTTTCAATGGGGAACCCTTTTTTTCAATACGAGCTGACGGGTTAGCCTCTCCGGCCCTACGCCTTTGCCTAGCGGCATCAGCTTCCGCACAGCAAAAGAAGCAAGGAATGACGACAGGGCGCCTACTGGTGACCCCCCAATAACTCGTATCGCCAAGGGTATCGGCTGGGTGACGCCCCCACCGGCACCGCCCCCAGCGCGATCGCCCCCGGCAAGAGCTGCTCAGAGAGCCATTGCCACCGATGGTGTTGGCGGGTGTCTTCTTTGGAAAATGGGTCGTTGGCCCAAGTGTCGACGGGGTTCCGCATCTTGCTTTCTTGTGAGCTCAAGGTTGCGTAAAAGCAAAGACCGAGAGGAAGTTATTTTTAGAGGAACCCGAAAAGGATATTAGCTGCGAGCCTCATCTATAAAGGAACTCGACTCCCACTGCCAATAACTTTTCTCGACATCATCATCAACAGCTTCACTTCTTCCATTCTTACACCGATCCATCAACTCTCAACCTCTTCTCCTCACACACACCACCACCACATCCATCACCATGATTGCTCCCATTGCCCTCGGTCTGGCCGGCCTCGCCGCCGCCGCCCCGGCCGCCACGACCGGTCCTTACTACCCCCCGACCGTCAACGGTAACGGCTTCAACCTGGTTCTCAACGTGACGGACCCCAGCAAGGACCTGAACCCTCCCGTCCACGGCACCTTTGTCACCTCGATCCACGTCGGCCCCGCCTACAACTACGTCGGCCAGAGCTCCAACGCCGACTACGCGCGCGTCTTCTACGTCAACGGCACCGCCCAAGACGTCCGCTACGGCAACTCGGACATCATCTCGGACGGCGGCACGCCTCCCTTCCCCGAGGTCCTCTCTCTCGTCCAGGACGAGGGCTCCGAGACCCTGTCCACCGCCTGGCTCAACGCGGGCAACGGCGGCAAGGGCAACTACAAGACGGGCATCGCCGGCTTCCCCAACCCGATCCCCGAGCTGTACCCCAGCACCTACGTCGCCTGCAAGGAGCCGCTCGCCTACTACGGCGGCAAGGAGTTTGTCGTCATCAAGCAGGCCAAGACCACTGTCAGCTCGGACGGCAAGGTCGAGTACAACATCCCCGAGGGTTGCGCTCCTCTGAGCCTCCTGCCTCAGTGCGCCAAGCTCAACGACCTCCCCGAGGGTTCCACGTCCAGCCACGAGTACGCTGCCACCACTCGCTGCTACGAGGATGTCAACTCGATTGACTGGCCCAAGTACCACGCTTTCTAAGCAGTGCTTGAAGGTTTTGAAGGGCATTGATGGAGGTTGCCAACGTAGCTGAAGTGTCCTATTCTCTTGCATGAGAGAGAGCGTTGTTATAGTCATTAGCGTGTATGCTTAGATCATAATAATACTAATATCGTTTAAAAAAAAACTTATGTCGGAAAACTACGTTGGAGGTGAATTTGTTGTTAATGAGAGGAATAGGCAGTATCGCCAGCTGCGCCTGAGCCTCTTTTATCTTTTGGTGGCACGCTAACCAGGAAGACAGCTTAGAGCACTGCAACTTGACCACCAATAAACTGACGAATTCGGTTCACCTTCTTTTCAACAGGGTAGGTAGCCTCACTCAGACTTGGATTTTGACAATATTTTTGTACATAGTCTATGCGTGGTATGACCTGAGGAAGCATGAGTAATGTACAACCGCTTCTCGGCCAGCATTTCAATAATATGTCTTTGATTTCAGCTTCTCGACCGCAATCTGTCAACTAACACGGCCATCCCTAGTCATGGCGGCTTTGTATCCCGCTGTTCGGGTACGTGTCGCAGGTGCGGATCCGAGACTTGGTGAAGCCAGCCCGTATGCGGAAGGTCAGGCGCTCTAGTTAACCAGTCAGTGGGACAATGGGGGCTTTGCAGGGAGCGGGCAGGCCAATACAGTGGTCTGGTGGTCATGCTGCCTTTTGTGCCTAGGTCAAGCAGCAGACAGGCGGATGGTTTGATACTCTTTCAGCAACTAGGACTTTCTGCTTTTACTTTGGTAACTTGAGAAAAGAAAAGGAATCGCCATCCCAGTAGAGTAAGAGGCATGATGCAATGCCGACAGCGCCCGTGATGCATCAGCCACACGCTAACCCTCTACAGCGACCTGCAGCCAAATACAGCGCTCTCAGTGGCCAACCGTGGCAGTCCCCCAGCACACCATCCCCCCTGTGCCGAGACCCTGAACCCGCTAAAGGCCCTAAAAAAAGCTGGGGTCACGCTGCGGGCGGCCCAAAAGAGGCTGATAACGTCCTCCAAAGTGCCGCCGCCGCCTTCTGACATACTAAGACACGCGACGCTTTCGGAGCTTCGAATCTCCTCCCGCCCACACCTAATCGCTACACCGTACCTTGTTATATTAAACACTTTGCATCCCCCCCTCCTCCTCCTTCATCGTATTTCCCCTCCCTCCTCCACACTCTCCATCTTCGCAGCTCAAGATCCCTCACCATGACGCGCCGCTCGCCCTCGTCCGTCGTCGACTCATACTCGTCGCTGCCTGTTCGCCAGCCCAACTCGTTCACCGGCTTCACCTACAGCCGCTCGCAGCCCAGCAATGCACCCTCCGCTGCGCCCAGCGTCGCTTCCGGCTCTTCTGCCACCAGAAGCTCCAAGGCTTCCCAGAGCTTCCTCCTCGCCGACATGGACGGCCGCTCCGTCAAGGACAACCGCGCCTGCGCCACCTGCATCTCCCAGCTGCAGCCGCACGAGGTCAGCCAGATCAACTGGCACCTCGACCAGGACGAGGACTGCCGCCTCTGCCAGGTCGCCGCCACCAAGCCCGAGGCCTTCACCAAGCCCTTTTGCGACTTTCTGACCGAGAACCCGACCGTCTTCCACACCGTCGACTACTGCAAGACCAAGCTCCACAACGCCGGCTACAAAGAGGTAATACTATTCCGACGAGTGCTTTCGGTGCTCAGCTCATGCTAATGCGTATCCCGCAGCTCCCCACGCGCGACTCCTGGGCCGGCAAGATCCACGCTGGTGGTAAATACTACGTCTCTCGCAACGGCAGCTCCATCATCGCCTTTGCCGTCGGCCGAGGCTACAAGACTGGTGAGGCGCCGGGTTTCGGCATCGTCGGCGGCCACATCGACGCCCTCACTGCGCGCCTCAAGCCTGTGAGCACAAAGCCCAACAAGGCCGGCTTCCTGCAGCTCGGCGTCGCCCCCTACGCTGGTGGCCTCAACGAGACCTGGTGGGATCGCGACCTGGCCATTGGTGGCCGTGTCATCGTGCGCGATCCCAACACCGGCAAGGTCTCGTCCCGCCTCGTCCGCCTCGACTGGCCCATTGCCAAGATCCCCACCCTCGCGCCGCACTTTGGCGTCGGCATCATGGGCCAGAAGAACAAGGAGACGCAGGCGGTCCCCGTCGTCGGCCTCGAGAGCACCGGCGACAACGCCCAGGCCGAGCGCCTCGGCCCCGAGGGTGCCTTTGTCAACACCCAGCCCCCGAAGCTGGTCAAGCTCATCTCCAAGGAGCTCGGCATCGCCTCGCACACCGACATTGTCAACTGGGAGCTCGAGCTCTACGACTCCCAGCCCGCCCAGACCATCGGACTCGACCGCGACATGATCTCCGCCGGCCGCATCGACGACAAGCTCTGCTCGTGGGGCGCCCTCATGGGTCTCCTGGCGACCGAGGACAAAGACGACGACACCTACATCAAGATGACGGCCCTCTTCGACGACGAGGAGATTGGCTCCAAGCTGCGCCAGGGCGCCGGCGGCACGTTCCTGCCCTCGGTCGTCGAGCGCACCGTCGAAGCCCTCAACCCTGACACCTACGGTCCGGGCCTCAAGGGCCAGACGTACTCCAAGTCGTTCCTCCTCTCCGCCGACGTCTCGCACGCCGGCAACCCCAACTTCCTCGGCGAGTACCTGCCCGACCACACGCCCCAGCTCAACGTCGGCCTCGTCGTCGCCGGCGACTCCAACGGCCACATGACCACCGACGCCGTCTCCACCGCCGTCCTGTCCCGCGTCGCCGAGCTCGTCGGCCATACTCTCCAGCCCTTCCAGATCCGCAACGACTCCCGCTCTGGCGGCACCATCGGGCCCATGCTCTCCAGCATGATGGGCTGCCGCGCTGCCGACGCTGGCATGCCCCAGCTCAGCATGCACTCGATTCGCGCTACCACTGGCTCGCTCGACCCCGGCCTGGGCGTCCAGTTCTTCAAGGGCTTCCTCGACAACTGGGAAAAGGTGGACAATGAGTGGGAGCACTAAGCAGCTGTCACTTGCAGCGATGAAGCGTTTGATTTTGTACATACACCAGCGAGGGCAATATAGACATGGGATCACAGCGGATGTACTAGAAGGAATAAACATATATTCACAAATCTTTTTTAAATTCTCAATTAGAAAGCAATGTTGAAAGAAGAAGAAGAAGACATTATTTATGTTCGTAATGCTATAGAATACAAGTGGTGTATCGTATGAATATGGTGCGTCATAACTTTGTTGCCCGTGATTAGTCTAGCGACTGGAGCAATGGGAACGAAACAAGAAAGAGACGAAAAAGAAGGAGACGCCAGAGTCTATCCCAAAAAGTAAAGAAGGAAAAAAAAGATACAAAACATGCTCTAGCTCCCGGAGGAGTTGAATGATTCAACAAACCCAAAAAAAAAACCCCCCCAAGTCTGTTTCTGTTTCCGATTACCACAGAAAATCTTACACATCCTCTTCCAATATCGCCGCGCCTCCCTCCCGTCTCCTCATCATGTGGGCGCTATCCCGCAACAACGCACGATCGTGCGCCAACTCCTCGTCGTCCTCATCGCTATCATCATCATCGTCGTCGTCGTCACCGACGTCACTCTCCACAGCCGCCGCGCCGCCAGGTTCGGTCTCGAGGGCGTCGGGCTTCTTCTTGCGGCGCTTCTCAAAGTCTTGCGTGTGCGCGTCGGCGAGCATCTTGGAAAACGTCCGCGCCGAATCGGGGCGCCGGCGGAACGTGCCCTGCGAGGTGCGACCAGCGGCCGTGGCGCTCGTCGACGTCGAGAAGCCGCTTGTGGGACGACGGGTGCTGCCCGTGGCCGCCGCGGTGGCGGCGGACTGGCGCTGCGGGCTCTGGGCCTGCGTGTGCGCCGGCGCGGGCGAGTTCGGCTTGAGCGGTGCGGTGCTGGACGCGGCGGTGGAGGGGCCGGCGCCGCCGGACGAGGAAGAATAGCTCGTCTGTGCTCTTTTCTGCGCGTCAATGCCGCTTTGCAGCTCGGTCTGCTGCTGTTGCTTGTTGGCGCGAATCTCGGGCGACGTTTCCGCGCTGGTCGTGTGCGCCATGAGTGGCTCGATGCGGTAAGGCAGCGGCACGTCGCGTGAGGCCTTGTACTGGCCCACGTTGGCGCAGTGTTCGTTTTCAACTCGAAACAGCGTCCACATGCCGCGGCGGCTGACCTCCAGGAAGGCCACCAGGAAAGAGAAGGCGGTGGAGTGGTTCGCGTCCATGGGCAAGATGATGTAGAGTACCCAGTTGAAGCGCAGAATGGGATCAACGCTCATGATGAAGTAGTACGGCCACTTCTTCTTAAGGGCGAGGATGTCACGCAGCCAGAAGTGTCGCGAGTGGAACTGGAGCAGCGAGAAATCCATAAAGAGGTCCCAAATAGAACAGTATACACTGTTCACCACCGAAAAGAAAATGAACAGTGCCAGATTGGTTTTGGAGCGGTTGATGCGGTAGAGAGACAGCGTTACATAGGACAGAACGGTCATGCAGTATTTGCCGCCGTTGACGAGATGCGGAAACACGTTTCGCGTGTCCTTGTAACGGCGCAGACATTGGAACAAACGCCAGAGCGCCGGCAGCGTCGTCAGAAAGCCGAGGGCACGCGAGTTGTTGGAGTTGCACTGCGACGGATTCTTCCAGTCGTTGGCATACAAGCAGAAGAACAGCTCAACGTTTGCCATGCAGTATGTCAGCGAGCAGTAGATGTCACCCAGGAAGAAGTCTCGAAACTCGACAGGATAGATGCCCGCGAGCAGCAGACGCCAGTGCGAATAGACAAACCATCGACGGCTCTTGTATACCAGAAACGGCAGCGGCAGGAAAATGACGAGCGCGGTAAGCGATATGAGTATGACTGGGTAGTATAGGTACATAGTTTCGTCACCGTAGCGGGAAAAATTGGCCCACATGATGACGCCAAAGACGAGCAGGAAGAAGCTGGGAAACTCGGACAGCCGCCGCCAGTCGATGCGGGTGCGGGGATCCAGCTCGAAGATGAACGAGTAGTTGACCTTGCACTTGGTCCACAGATAGCAGTTAATGCAAAAATAGCTAAACAGGAGCAGCATGAGAAAGTAGCCCGCGTACAACTGCAAGAGGTAGCTCGTGTGCAGCCGGATCACGGCGTCATGGTGAAACAGCAGCTGCACGCCGTAGACGAGGCCCTGGATGGAGAAGACGATACCTGTGCCGATGAGGAAGCCGTTGAGAAAGGAACTACCTGACTCGTCGCTGGACTTGTTGGAGAGGCTGCGCAGCTTGCCCGCGGCCAGCTTGTGGTTGCCGCGCTCAAAGTAGCGGGCGTACAGGTCCTCGACGGCCTTGATATGGCCGTCGAGCAGCTCACTGTTGACGAACCAGGCCTTGTTGACCTTTTCGTTGACATAGCGCAGGGCAGGGCGTGCGTTGACGGCCTTGTCAAACTTTTTGTTGATTTTGCGGAACGCGGTGCGGTTGAGAAGCGCATACGATTTGAGCAGTTCCAGCCCACGATAGAACTCCTGCAGTGCCAGCTTGAGCTTCCGCTTGGCGGTGCGGTACGAGACGTCGTTTTCGTCCGGACGGCGAATATAATCGCGGTTACCCTCGCCTTGCGGATCACGGCCATCCATGTATGGGGTATGCGGCATGGCGCGCAGTGCCTTGGAGTTGGGTCCGGGAGGGAAGAGCTTGGTCTTGATGGAAGGCACCCAGTGCTGACCGCTGCGTTCTATGCCGCTGTCAGATTCGTTGCCGTACAACGCCATGTGCTCTTGCGTGGATGCATTGGCTGATCGGGGGATGATTTCTTGCAGTCGACGGTTGCGCATCTCGTGAAGCTGCTCACGCAGCAGCTCCAGCCGTCTGCCAGCTTGTTCTTCCTTGAGCTTATAGAAGGACTCGACCTTATCCAGCTCCGAATCCATAAACTCGTAAAAGTCGTGCTCGCGCTCTCGTATCAGGTCAAACGGCTCGAGGCCGAGTGTCGTCACTGACGCATCGCGGGTTAGCGTGGGCGAGTAGGAAAATATGCGACGCAACGGTGAGGGCTGGTCGATGCTGCCGCGGCGCTTCGGCCTATCCAAGGTGGAAGGAATTGAGCCTTTGGACTGCGAAACCGGCAGAATCGTGCTGGTCTTGCGCCGTTCGCCCGACCCAGGCTTTTTCAAATGTTGGGCCCAATCGTGGGTTCGTACAGTCGGGTCAGGCGACGATGCGTCGGGTGGGGGACGTATCGCCGGTCCCGGAAGCTCAAACTCGCCACTATTGCCCCTTTGAGCGTTGGGGTCTGGATTGGGCGCTGTCGCAGCAAAACTGCCATAGTGACGATTATTATCGGGTATCAGATTCAGAGCGTCGCCCTCTGCAAGTTTATTATCCTTTGCGGAGAAGGCACGAGCCGGCGACGGTCGCACTTCGTACGGGGTGATGCCAGAGGTGTAGGCGGGCGGTCGTCCGGAGGCAAGAGAGTCACGGTATTCGCGTTCGGTAAAGGTGGTTCGAAAAGTTTGTTGGGTGTTGCTATTTGGTAGCTGTCCGAATAGGGATGTCCCTCGAGTGCTGCGCAGCTTGGGCGTGGTGCCATTTGCCCTATGGACGGCGCGGGCAACGGCCTTGACACATTTCTTGCCGGCCTTGTAGTTGAGATACTTGACGCGCCATTCTGGAAATCAATCACATTAGCACCGTGACGTCGCCCAGCTCGCAGAGCGCTGCACAAACCTGGAACTGCATCTCTCTCGAGCTCTTTGGCAAACTTCATTGCCGCGTGGCAAGAGACTGCGAAAAGGCCCGACCAGAAGCAGCAACGCCGCACGAGACCTTGGCTTTGCTCGACAGAGTTCGCACAGCCCAGAACACTCTAGAGAACCCGATCCGCCGGAAAACTGTGCCTTTTTGTTCGAAACCTGTCCCAAGACGAGCTCAGGGCGGTTTCGAGGCTGGAAACCTTTTGTTCCGCCGCAGCAGCTATGCTTGTGCGTGTGCGTACCGATTCGAACAATTTTCGCACAGCGACCAGGCCACGGGCTGGTATGTCAGGGTCTGAGTGCTGGGGCAGCCGTGGATGGGAGGGACCTCTCAGAAGCGCAGGTCGCGCAACGTGCTCGCCGATGTCTCTAGCGTTCTGGCGCCAGCCCCACCGACCAGTATGCTAAATCAGGTGGCTGCTGGAGATGGTGGCTTTGAAAATGCAGACGACGCAGAGGAAGAGATATGGGATGCTCAGGAAAAAATGTGGCAGTGGGCGAACGCAGACGAGAAAGGACGAAGCGTTGCTGGAGCTCCACACACGTAGCCTGGACACTAATCTGCCACTGGTGAACACATGCATCCACATTGCTTGCGCATCGACAAGTCCCAAAGTCTTTGCAACCACAAAGGCAGCCACCCAGTCTGAATTGGTACCTGTTTATCCTTCCCGGGTGCCAGTTCACTGCTGTCATTCGAATTCTCAACCAAGCCATTGCCTCTCTTCCCGTCATGATGGGATTTCTCTTCCGTCGTCTCGATACCACGGGAGCACACACTGAGCTTCCCGGCCAGCTCCCTAGATTCCGGACTTGTCTCTGCTGGAAGACACTGTCTTAAGCTAGGCATGACGTCAGAACGCCATCAGTGACTGAGTGGGAAATACTCCGACAGAATGGGGCTATAGTTAGTGGCCAGTTCGTCCTCTCAGAAACAGCGCATTAACGAACAAGATCTGCGGTGCAGAAAAAAGCCACACCGATCCAGCATGGGGAATTTGCACGAACAGGGAGATCGCAACTTTGGTAATTGTCCGACTCGTAATTTTTTTAATATCTAATTTGTTTGTATTCTGTCAATCATGAAGTCTTACCCAAGGACCACCCATTGCCATGGCAGAGTTTCTTCCGGAAATGTCTTTGTACCACGACGCCACTGCTTGTGCTTGAGCACGTAGGATCGGCACATGGTTGGCTGTCGTGCGTCTCCTTGACGATCATCTGGGGCTATCTAGAAGTCCTAGGGAGAGGCTATCCGTGGTCTCGGTGTGCCTGAAGAGCTGCCTCTGGACGGCATGATCAGCTCACTCTTGAACATAGTAAAAGCTCGATCTATTTTAATAGACATCGACACAGTTCAAATTATTAGCAAGTGTTTAGTGGATTACAGAGACGAGCTACCTCGCTCCAGTGGTAGAAGGCTTGATTGCGCTAGAGTCCCACAAGCTTGTTTTATGGAGGAATGCACACAATGGCACATCACAACATTTTTCAGGGGAGATCATCAAGGGAGGCCCTGACGAATCATTACTTCGTGCCTACCATGGCCAGCTGATCCAGAAATTTTTTGTCGCCGCCGTGTGATTGATCAAACTGTGCCTTTGTTGCACGGTAGCCTCGACACGGCAAGGGAAACAAAGCTCGACTAGCTGATTCCGGACGATCACCTTCTTAGTATCACAATCTCTTGTTGGGTCAGCTCACGTTCAGAGGAGACAAAGGCGGGTATCCCGGTTGCCATAGGCCGGCACAAGCAAAATTGTGAAGCCAGTCCGTCACCACATGAACCGGCGCACAACACGGATTCCCTCAACCAACTAAGAAATAGCTGACATGTACATGGGGTTCTGGAGTCGCTTTCCCCACGAGCTTCCCCCAGATCCAGCAAATTTCCACGTACTGACCTTCTCAGTGTCGCGCGTTGCCACCCGTTCGCGCAGTAGCGCATACAGGCCCTGTCAGCGCAGTCTGTTGACTCAGATGTAGTTTAGATAGCCTGATGCATTTTTGAAATGTGTCGCAAACCTTCGTGCCTTCCGCCCACGCTGGCTTAGTTTTTCAAGACTCTGTATGCCCATTTCGGTCGAAGTAGTGTTCTAGAGCCATGCAGGCACGACACCCATGCCACGGCAGCTTGGTACCTCCACACACACGCTCCAGATACAGACGTCGCTCACGCCGACGGCAATCACATTTAGCAACGCCTAAACTACGGTGGTGTTACATGGGACAACACATCCTTTTTTCCTCGTCTTAATTTCTTTTCTTTGGCTCTCCCATATCTCCCTACTTCAATTATTTGGCGTCCTCTCTGTGGCGCGGGCTGGTGAAGACGAAGAAGCAGTTTCTCATTATAGTAGTAAGTTCATGAGGCATAAGATTGAACAAAATGAAGCGCCAAGTTCGCTTAGTACACATTGCTTTCCCATTGTAACTCACTGATATAGTTCCATGCGCTTCACCGAGGATGGTTAGCCCTCCCGTGGGTGAGCTACAACATAGCTAGGAGCATAGCCAGCATCTTGACACGCCAATATGCACAGAGGAGTGGCCACGACATAACCATATTATACGTCAGGGTTCGTATTTATTTTGTTTAATAGCACGCAATAAGAATAAAAAGGGAGTATTTGCCGTTAAATGGCACATTTGACCATATAGAAATTTACTCCATATGGTGTCAGAGCAGCTTGCTGGGAGGATAAACAGAATCGGCTTTATATTTGCAACAGACTATAATTTTCAAGTATTTCCAACTACCTGAAGTTAAGTAATTGTTGAAAAAAAACGCTAGATGCAATAGTATCATTGCTGCTGCTCACATGACCCAAAACGCCACTCATTCATAAATCAGGCTGGCTGATACTTCGAACACGGCAGCCAACGAGCCATCTCACAAACCTCCGCCTCGCACTGTTGACGGACTGATACTCTGAAATAGTTATTGATAAGCTTAATACCTATACCACAACAGCTGGGATACTAAAAAAAATGGCAACTTTGACGGCTAATGATGAATGCGCTGAATATCTGCAATCGCCCGGCTTTCACAGGAGCTTCCTCGTCCCCGCTACACCAAACCGCGACGCGCTCAATATCAGTTACTCGGATCTTGGGCGACAGAATGCTAATGATGGTTCCACTTCGCCGCCAGTCTTATTCTTCATGCCGGGAATGCACGCCACGCGCTTCCAATCGGTGCTTCTGCACATTGTTGGTGCCAAGATGGGCGTCCGCATACTGACCGTTGATCGGTATGTACCTCTACATCCTCGTACGGTCTGCAGTTTCTTAGTTTCGTGCAGTTTTGGCTTTGGAAAGACTCCGAATGTACCGCTCGGGCAGAGACTGAGCACTTGGGTCGAGATTGTACCTCTGCTTCTCGCACACCTCGAGATTCAGCATGTCGCACTGGCCTCGCACAGTGCCGGCACATTATACTTGTTGAACACGCTTTCAAGTTGCAGGCAAATTCTTTCTCCGACGCGGCCTTATGCCGTACTGTTTTGCAAGTGGACTGAACGGCACACTCCTCTCGATTACCTCTAGCTTCCATGGGCTAACTATTTGCACACTTAGCACCCTTTGTCGACGTCAAGCATTCTGGCGTCAAGTTTTTGCAGGCGGCTCAGCTCATACCAAATGCCGCGATAGGGTATTTTGACAAGCTCATCAAGTCGCTCGATACCTACGTCGGGCCCGTAGTGCGCTCCAGCGTTCGCGTCGTGGATAAATGGTTCCCCAGCGCCGCACAGCCGGATCCCGGGCGAACCGCGGCCGCCGCGCGATGGGAGACCGAGTACGGCATCCCAAAGGCACGTTTAGGTCCACTGCTTGTGGCCTGCTTCCGTGCCGCAATGGCGGAGAACAGCGAGGGCCTCAACGACGAGACGCGGCTGTGCCTCAAGAGGGGCACTACGTGGGACGCGTGCGATGACTATGACAATTTCGTCAAGGCGCTGGCCGCACGGGAAACAGCGGCTGCTGCAGATGCGCGATTACGGGTAAAGGTTTTCTTGGCGCAGCAGGATGCCTTGGCGGGCGAGCGCGGCAAGCGGTACATGAGGGAGTGCTGGGAGCGGAATTGCGGCGGGGAGACGGGCCAGTCTATTGACGTTTGCGTCAAGACTGTCGACGACACAGACCATGATAGCGTGCTTGACAAACTCGTTATACTTGAGGAAGTGATGCGAGATGTGTTGAGAACTAACGGGCGCAATTGAAAGCGAGGTCCAACCTCGCGTTGAACGGTTTGCCCGAGGAAGCGCGAAATGATAGGACACCAAAGCTGCAGTACTCTTCTATAAAGTTGATAGGTTTTCCAAGAGAAAACAGGTGTCAGACTCGGCTGATATTGTTGTACTTTTGTCCAGCTGCTTAAAATGATACAGCATGGGAGACGATAGGCTGCTTGCGCTTGACAGTAAGAGCAGTGTGTTCATTTCGCCCAGTCGATGAAAAGGAGCGAAATTGGGCCGTTTTAACACAGCCTCCTGAAACTTACAGGGACATACTCGGTGAGGCAGCTCGCCATGTGACTGACCTGGAGACGTCCAGCGTCATCCAGTAGGACGATAGACTCAGCACGACAATCTCCCGCCATCGGCTACGGCTACGGATTCTGGCAAGCTGGCGCACCTTGGCCGAAACTTGACTGAGAGACAGAGCCACCTTCTTCGCACGCGTGATATCCAGTTTTCTTTAATGCCCGTGCCAAATCCATCATTGAAAGAGGTAAGCACCATCTACTACCGCTGGCGGCATCTCCATCGCCGACACCCTAAGCAGCCACTCGAGACTAACAATGGCTCACCTGCCTATTTAGGGCCCGTCCTCTGACCACGCTTCCAATTTCGCCGTCAAGGTGCCGAGAGGAGCCGAAAGGTGCCCTGCAGCAATGAACTCTAACAGCCTGTCGACCCCTGGGCATCCCCACACTGGCGGCCCTGGCCGCCTGTAGCGTATCTCCCCAGCTGGGGCCTTGCTTACAAGCTCTGGGCGCAAGGGGAAGCGAGATGGGTTGTTTTGGGGCGACATAATTGCGCCAATCAATGATGCCCTCGTTCCCCAAATGGGTTTTGATGAGGTCCAGTATCCTCTGGTAGGGCTCCACCAAGAAGATGCGTGTCCAGCATACGGTGGAATTTGAAACTTGAGCAGGGCTGCAATCTGAGCGCGTTGAGGGTGCTCATTTGGGGAATATGTGCGAGTTCACCAAAAAAGAACATGAAGAGTGAGTTTTAGCTGAGCATATGATATGATCTTGGGAGAAGTAACAGATGCGACAGCTTTGGAAGAGATGAAAAGCATGCTATCTAGGGCATGCGACGAGAGGTTCGCTAAAAAGGCCTGGAAGATACTAGCAGACACTCTCCTAGCTGCGGTTGAGCTAGTTTGTATGGCATTCCCACGATACAGGTGGTTATAGCCGTTGGCGGTGCGGATCTGCTGCAGAAGATCCTCACGTTCAATTAAGCTTTTTATAAATCACTTCCCAAAGCAAGAAGAGAGCAACTTTCAAAGCTTGAGAGCGGCATTTAAAATGTATTTCTTGTGACACTAGGTTCACGCAGATTCGCAGAACTACCTGAAGTTAGTGTTCTGTGGTGGTCGATATCCGTGCCATGTGAGCCGCCGCCATTCAATACGAACCTCGTCATCCTATCTGTTCTAGTTCCCTATGTGTTCGAGTTTTATAAAGGTTCTGTCCACTTTTCCATGATTTGTATGATCTTCTCACCTTGGTTTCATTACGTTCATAGCCTTATTATCGTAGCCTTATTTCAGAGTTCTGTACTAGCAGCCAAACAGGCATACCTCACACATTGCAACATCCAAAGGGACACAGCCTCGAGCCGCGCCACTCTTAGACTCCCGATATGTATTATTGACGTTTCAGGACAGGCCAATTCTCGCGGAGTCCTGTCATTCTTCAAATTACCGTCGTACCAAAGAGCATAATACAATCGGAAGCGCCCTTTACCGTTATTGCTCCTGCGTCTCTAGTGCCGAACAATCGGAGACGATTTCCTGCCTACACAGACTGTACTTGATCGCAACCAATTATTCTCATCTTCAAATTTCTGCTAGGTGGGGCAGTGACGCAGAGTTCGGACGCTGAAAACGTTTCGCTGCAATATCAAGCACCGTTCAGCCGCAACGCCACAACAATCTGTACGAAAGAACACAATTCATTTACCCTCATAATACAAGATGCACTGTTCCATTCAACATGATGCACCTTCCAAATGAAGATTCTTGTAGCATCACCGCCCTCGCAGCTGCGGGCCCTAGGCTCCACGCCTCATCCACTTTCGGTGTAGTATTCTGCGCTGCTGCAACGCTGCCTCACTAGCTTCCGCCAGGCTTACATCGCAGAGGATGTCAGCCCTCCGGGGCTTTATCCATCAATCAGAGCGCTGCCGAATTGCCTATTGAGGGTGGTTGCATCGTCGCTAGCGCAATGGTATGACCGGGCCAGGGGTGCCATGCGGCCATGGGCCTTTTTAATTAGATGCTTTAAGGCTTGCTCAGATTGCGGAGAGACGCAATGGCTCGCAATCGCGTGGGTGGTAATCGCCGGGGTCAGACCCTGAGGGGTGGATGATAATGTCACAACATGTCAGACGACTGTAATGGAAACTGAACTAGAAGCTCGGGTAGATGCGCTCGACAGTCTACCGTGGACGACTATATCTAGATGGCCATTTCCTGCGATATCTCTCACAATCTCGACAAGATCAGCACAACTTTCTCTCCTTTGATCACTTGTACACACAACAGAATCTTATACCACTTGTATATACTGCACACACCATGTTTGCCAAGACTGCCATCTCTGCCCTCCTGGCTGGCACCGCCATCGCAGCCCCAGCTACGCCCACGACGCCGGACGTGGACATTTCCATTGGTGCTCTCGACGCCCGCCAGCTCGGCGGCAAGGTCAGCAACGGCGCTATTGCCAACTGGAACCCAGACAACATCAACGACGGTGTCGGCGGCGGCAAGGACGAGTACAATATGTACTGGGGTGACGGCAGCACCGGTGCCGGCTGGCCTGACCGCAGCCGCTGGGTCTCTTTCGTCGACATGTAAGTCATTCTTCCAACACAGTATCACAAATCAAAGCTGACAAGTTTTTCCAGGTTCAACAACTACAAGAATCAAATGTTCAACTCTTGCTCGTGGCAGGGTCAGGCCAACAACTCTGGTCCCGAAGTTGTAAGTCATGGGCCTTGCAAACCATCAGCTCTCTCCAACCCAGAGAAAAAAAAAAGTGACTAACAGCGATTGAACTTACCAGGGGGCCATCTGGGACGGCATTCAAAAGGCGGCCGCGGCCACGGGCGTCGACCACCGCTTCATCCTGGCCGTCATCATGCAGGAGTCGGGCGGGTGCGTGCGGGTGCAGACGACAAACTACGGCGTGCGCAACCCGGGCATGATGCAGGACCACGACGGCGAGGCGACTTGCAACGACAACGGCTGGGTGCAGAATCCGTGCCCGTCCGACACCATCTACAAGATGATCTCCGAGGGCACGGCCGGCACGGCCAAGGGCGAGGGCCTGGCACAGACGCTCAACCGCCAGGGCCGCGGCGACGTGTCGGCGTTTTACCGCGCCGCGCGCCTGTACAACTCGGGTTCCATCTCCCGCACGGGCAACCTGCAGGACGGCATCGCGACGCACTGCTACTCGAGCGACATTGCCAAGTGAGTTTCTTATTACAAGAGGGGGGAAGGATGTTATATGTGAACTAAGCTAACAGCCTTGTTACAGCCGTCTCACGGGTTGGGTCAACGCCGCTTCCAAGTGCAACTGCGACAACAACCCCGGCAGCTGCGGCATCCAAACCAACTAAATACCAGGTGTATGACTTGATGAATTTTCTTTTCTTAGTATATATCTGGAGCTCTGAATGTGCGCACGGGATGCGCAGAGGGCTCTGATTTTTGGACTTGTATATATTTGAGGCTACCCTAGAGGACTTAGCTTGATGGCTATCACGCCGGTTTCGTACATGACAATAAAACAAGCTTTAATTCAAGACTGCCCTCGATGGTGTCAAATGTGACTGTGGCTATTCTGAGCGCAATGGATGTATTTTCTTGGCTGTGGAGCGACGGAGCATTCGGAATCACTCCTCCGCCGCATATGGCGAATTGGGAACCCGGAGGTTCTTTTCCATGCGCTGGCGCTGCAATTCTCAATTCTCTGACTATTCAAGCCAGTAGCGTTAGAAGCGGATTTTCTTATCGGGTGCTGTGTGGACAAATTATTGGGTCATGGCATAGCTATATTGACGCCACAGGCAAGCCCTTCCTTGGCTTGGTGCTGCCAGATCGAGATCTCTGTCGTTGATGCTCAAACACAGGCTGCATCATTGCCGTCGTAGCATTCAACAAGTTTTAGTGTTTCCCAGAATAAGGGCGCCTCAAAAGGTTAGTCAGGTCCAACTGCGACGGGTGGGAGTGTATGTCCGGAGCCGCAAAGTTTGGAAAAGCTAGTTTAGGAACCACAGCATTGAGAATGGCGACATGGTCGATCCAGATTTGGCAACAGCGCGTTTTCAAACTGGATCCATGGCAACCACCCAATTCTGACATGAGGAAAGTGTTAAAGTACAATAAAAAGCCAGGCACGTTGTAAAAATACCGCATGGGCGGCGTGATGGCAAACGCTTTCGTCCATGTTTGATAAGAGAGATATCGGCTTCTACTGTGTGGTATTGCGGCCGGAGCCGACGGGAGCCGCAGCGTTCTCCGCGAGACAGTCTGAAAATGGCCAATACGGCGCTGCATATTTGCAAAAGAAAAACAAGCGGCAGATGTGGCATGTCAATTGAGTCGAGTTTGGTAATTCATTCACGTGAAGATGTCAGAGCAAGTGTTTCTCCCCGCAGCCGACCATGGACAGGATAGAATGCCAGTTTTGGGTTGGGGAACCGATACATGGTTTCAACATGCATAATCGTACAATCTGAACCGGAAAACAGAAGCCATGAGAAAAAGTATTGGCACGCGTACCTCGGCTGGATGCCATTTTCTTTTTTGGTTGGGTGAGTTTGCGCATAAAAAGAATTGTCGAACGAGAGCATAACATGCTAGAGTTGGATGACGACACGATGAAGAAGATCGGCTTTCGAATGGGGGAGCACGCAGCGACACAAGCGATCAGCAAAAACAAGAGGCCATTGTAAAACGCCAATCATCAACAGTTTCAGCTACGCCGGCCTGTGCATATCTCTGTCAATTAAGGGAAGTTTTTGGCGAAAGAATGATTAGAGGATGTGTGTGCGTGTGTGTGTGTGTGTATGTGTTGTGAGTTTCGGATGATTGGACCATCCGAGCAAAGCTGAGGTGCCCGACATTGCCTATTCAGGCGAACATGTAAGTCCAGGCCAAGCAGCTTTGCTCATGCTGGCTGGCAGGCTGGCGGACTAGCTAGCCGGGTGCATGTTTCTCAGCCTGTTTCAGCTTGGGCGCCCTTTTCAGATTGGGCATATCCATTTACAGTCAGTCGGCAAAACGTCCAAAACGTCTAGAACACCATCGTGGCGCTCTTTCATTGATGGGCTCTGTGGCGGTGAGTGCGAGCCTCGCAACCTGCGGGCCAACTGTGCTGCGTTGGGCTGCGAACTTGCAACACACCCCGGCACGGATGGTACCCTTTTTTTTTTCTTCTTTCTCGCAATGATTTTTGGTAAGAATGACAGGATCATGGACAGAGTTGCATTTTCGTTGCTTCCTGTCAGATGGGCAACGGTGCATTGCATGAGAGAGAGGGGGGGCTTGTTCCCACTTTGCTGGCCTCGTCCCTCCGCCGACTCCGTTAGGTGGCTGAATTATAACAGCGGCTTGGTATAGCTTGGTGTGTGTGCCAGCGATTGCAGAGACAGAAACGGGTGGAAAGAGCCAATAACGAGGCTGCGATCGTGCGGCATGCATGCACGCAGAAGAAAAGGTGGTGTGCTGGCGTGTGAGTGTGCCTTGCGACAGGGTGACTTTGGGCTAGCGAATGCTTCTCCAGAGTATCTTGATACTGTGGCTAGATGCAGAGCATATATGTGTAAGAGTTGACGATTTGCCCTGGAATTGAAAGCATGTTGCATTTATTAGTTGTCGGTAAAGATTGATAAAATTGACTGGTAGCTAGTCTCTTCTAGCAAAATGTCTCACCAGATCGATTTTGCAGACAGAATGTACAAGGGGACCAGTGCCGTCCAAGCTGAGACGTGCACATGCACAAATGAAACAAAAACGTGTCACTGTAGGAATTGAGGAAAAGGGACCACCATGATGGAAGCAACCATCTTTGTCATTGGAGTAATTTCTTCTCTTTCTTTTCTGAAGCCATATGCAGCGCGCAAGGCTCGCTTGGACACATTCTTGTCTGACACGCAGCAGCAGCACCGGCAGGCAAGCTAGCGAGCGAGCCAAAAGTGTCATGGCTAATTACCAAATAAGCATGCTGTGCCGGGATGTTCCTTGCTTTTCTCCACAAGTGGGTGTTTTACAGTAGGAAGATGCGATTGTAGGCACTGGGGTTCTGCATGGGAGGGTTTGGGGTGGCACGAGCAGGAAGCGGCGCACAGTTCGTAGACATCATGCAATAGTTGAAGATGTGGCCATTTTCAGCTGCGACGGCCACTGGGGAGGGTCCTAGGGTTCAGCGACGCATCGCTCGGCCAAGATTGGGGCATGCGAATAAGAGGGATAGCTACGGGGAAGAGTAAGAAACACAACTCAACAATGTGGCAGTTTGAGTGACCAAAGATATGCAGAAGGAAGAAGAAAAAACAAACTGCATCCTGCACCACCAGGCCATGGGAAGTGGAGCGATGGATTGGCAAGGTCAGCCCACGCAGCACTTTTGCGTCTGCGAGTTGGCGATGATACAGGCATGGGAGCGATCTCTGACGGTGACATGCAGCGGGGCGCAGAGATACTATTGAATCTAGCGTTGTGGGAGCCTTGTTTGCTAAATTGCCTCGATATTGGACAACGAGGAGAAGACGACAGGAATAGAGGAGCAATTAAAAGGCGGTAAATACTGTGACGCCGTGCGCGACGGGATTGTCACTTGGGAAAGCTTATCGGAGGTTATACAAGACATGGTTAAGATGCGGTATGGCAGAGACACCTGGACGAGGATGCACAGTAGAGGTGAGCGACGTGAATGCAAAGACGGCGAAGCGGGTTTGGAATCAAGCAAAGAAAACATGGCATTTTCGAAACAAATGTCTCGCGGATACAATTGGCAGGCGTCTGCATTTCCTTTTACGTCTTGAGACCGAGACAGGGCCGGGTGGGCTGGTGGGACAGGCTGGTAGGTACCTATGTACAGGCCAGCGAGGCCACCTGCAGCAGACGGGTGCAGTGGCTTGATGCGCTGTATCTATCGTCGCCCTGCTGGCAGACTCTGCTCGAGTTGGACGGCATGTGAGGAATTGACATTTATCGTCATTTACGACTTGAATTGCCATCAACATATTTCCCTGTCAACATGTTTGCCAACACATTACATCATTCTGGCGAGCCGACCGACCAGGCGCTAGCGTCGACCAGCAACAGCGCAACTCCACAGCGCCAAATCCGCTGCAGGCCGCCTGTACCAGTAAGCCTCCTTTGCCTAGGTAGGTACGTAGTAACTAAGTTAGTACTTATTGGTAATCCCTCCACCGTGCGCCGCCACGCGCCCAATCAATTCGTCTTCCGGCCGCTCATCCGGCCGCTGCTTCCAGCTGAGGCAAGGAACATGGATGGTTTGTGTACAATGGGGTTGTTTGGCCAAGTTGGGCAAGTCTTTCGGGGGAGGGGGAAAAGCCTCGTTTGTGGGTGACCTCCGTGAGGATGAGCGCCGCCGCACGTTCAATGCCAAAACTGAGCTGCTCGACTATCGCCAATACTGAACTTGTGCGTGATGAAACCAACATGGACAAAAAGACGTCGTGTGAGCTTCTCGTTCCAGCTACTTAGTTAGAGGCCGGCTTGCATCGCGCAGCGGGCTGTTGTCCAGCCTGCTTCATCACCACCCTCACCACCTCTTGCCCTGCTGATCCGCCCACTTGGACGACTTTTTGGTCCTGGTCTAGCCTAGTTGGTGCTGTTTATGCTCTCACTGGCCCCCCAGAAGGATTCGACGCCAGCCAGCCTTTTCTTATATCTGTTTGTAGTGGTGCTATGCTACGGTGTGTTGTAGTGGTGCTGTGGTCCTAGCTATGGCGCTGCTACCATGCTGCCTCACCAGCCAATCCCAACCCTCGCTCCCCTCTCTGCCTCTGCCTTGGTCGCATCCAATACATCCACCCACCCATCCATCATCATCCACCACACCCAAGACCTGACAGACACCACAACACACCACGTTTGGCGCCAAAAACGTGCTCCTCTCCTCTTTACCCATCTGGCCCAAATTCTGCCTTGATTTTAGCTCGGCCCCGGACGCCAACTCGCTCTGCTGCTGCTGGTGCGCTGGTCTGCCCCCAAACTAAAAAAAAACAAGCACAAGTTCCTTCCTCCACCCGCCCTCCCCTCACCACTTTTCCTCCTTGACAGCCTGCACCGGCGGCGCGCGAGAACAAAAAAAAAGAGGGCAATAAAGCCAAACACTGCAAACTCTAAAACTTCCATCAGCCCTCAAACCGAACCCTACGGGCAGCCATCCTCTGCAGCGGCCCCCGCCCGGTGCGTTTTTTGCTACAGAGTTCAGCATGATCGAAGCTCCCACGCGCACTGGGCCATTGGATCCTGCCGCAGCCATGTACGGCCACTCTCGCACACGAACGACTTCCTCCAACGTCTTTCCCTCTCAACATCCCTCGCAGCACCAATATCAGCAGCAACAACACTACGCTCAAGCGCAGCAGCAGCAGCACCCATCCCAGCAGCAGCAGTACCTTGAACATCAGTACCAGCAGCAACAGCAACACCAGCATCAGCAGCATCAGCAGCACCACCAGCACCACCAGCACCACCAGCACCACCAGCACCACCAGCAGCTTCACCCCCAGCACCACCAGCAGCCGCACCACCAGATGCATTCTGCTCAGTACCACCCGCAGCAGCCGCCCGCCCAGTCGGCCTCCAATCCCCAGCTATGGCGTCGCTCACCCTCCATCGGCACCTTTAGCACCGCCTCGAGCTTCCAGCAGCCCCCTCCCGCCGCCTACCGCACCTCGACCAGCGACCTCCGCCGCTCGACCTCGAGCCGTTCCATCGGCACCATGAGCCACCCCGGCGGCGGCGGCAGCAGCTACGTTGCCCTCCTCCGCAAGCAAAAGGCCACCGTCTGGTGCGAGCGCGCCCAGTACGAAGACCCCCGCGTCGTCGCCCAGCAGCGTGCCGCCAAGATGCGCGCCAACCTCGAGGTCGTCAGCAGCAACTCGGGCCGCACCCAGACCGGACTCGCCTCGGCCAAGGTCGCCGGCAAGATTCGACACGGCAAGGCTCCCGTCGTCGGGTACGCCCCCGGCGAGACGCACGTTGGCGTCGGCGGCGTGCCTCTCCGCCTCAGCGCTAGAGAGATTGACGGCGACGGCAGCGACGACGACGACAACAACAGCCCCATGATGGCCGCACGCAAGGAGCAGCACCGCCGCGCGGGAAGCAGCGGACGCAGCAGCACCGGCTCTGGTCGCCAGGGCCAGTACAGGACCTCGGGAAGCGGCACGCCTGCTCGCAAGCAGAGTCTTGTTGGCACCCCTGAGCGCACGGCGAGCCTCGCCAACAACCCGCAGCATCAGCAGCAGCAGGCAAACACGCAGCAGCCCATAGACGAGTCGGCCGGCCCGATTGACGATGCGGCAAGCGGACGCGCCCAGAGCTCGCGCAGCGGCAACAGCGCCACCGCCTCGGAACGACGCGACGATGTCCTCGAGCTTGGCCAGGGCCCTAGACTGGCTCACAACTCGAAGCTGAATGCGGCCCTTACTAGAGAAAAGAGCGTCAAGAGTCCCGAGGAGCTTAAGCGTCGCGGAAGTGTTGACGAGCGAACCGCGACTCTCACCTCTGGCCGTCTTTTCATCGCCAACCCCGATTAATCGCTTCGCGGCCCGACCGCAAGACACTCGCGGAATGCTTTATTTACTTCTCAACTTGTTTTATACACCAATGTCTTTCGTTAATAATATCAGCGCAACAAAAGTCACATTCAATCGTTTTCACGCATATCAAAGGAAAGGAGAGGTTCGGTCTGTTGCATATGGACATGGGATTGGCGTTTTGTGTTTTTGCTTTTCTTTTCTCTGGGAGGATCCGGATGATATCCACACTATATTATTACCATTTCTGCTCTGTCTTTTTTGTTTTCTTTTTCTGCAGTGGAATTGGAACACACAAACACACAGACTTTTTGTTGACACAAAAGAGACCGCTCGCTGCCTTGGTTATTTCATAATGGCCTAATCGCATTCGCTTGTACGCACGGGAAGGAATTGGGCATTGGACCCTAGCTAATTGATACGGATGGAGAGCCAAAAAGGACATTAGCGAATTGATTTATTTTTCTTGTCCTTTTTTTCAAACAAATTTCGAATCGTTGGAACCCAGATGCCCCTCATGGGCTGGTACCACCAGCTGGGGCTCGGAAAGGCCGTGCCCACACTAGAAACGGCTGCCGCTCGTATTCGCTGTGTGCGCCCGCGTGACGTAGTTTTTTGTCCTGCGCCGAGCAGAAAGCCCACCCCTGAACGGCCCCAATCGGTATGGTCGAAAGTCAATTATGCGTTTTATTTATGCTAAATAGTTTGAAAACGGCCACCACAAGCGCATTGTTCTCGTTTTTCGACCTTGGTCTTGTGAGCCTCTCAGTTGCGCTGAGCCTGCTGCATGGGCAGCAGGAACAACGTCACACCCCGAGTGACGAATGCCAAGCCGCTATCCCAGTTTGATTTTTCCCCTTCCTTTTTTATACTAGAATGAGTTCCAGAAAAAAAAAAGAGCTTCTTGAATCATATGCACTAGGATAAAAGAAAAATCCGTCGGATGGGGAGGCCCAATTGCCCCGCCATTCCCCGATTTGCAGAGTCTCCACTCTTTTCCTCACTGGCTGGCTCACTGCTTGATGACTAAGAAAAACACTTTCGCTCTGTGTAACTGGCATCTAAGCTCCTTCTAATAACTAGATATAGTATATAAAAAACAAACAGGGGGTG
>JARDXD010000876.1:0-15404 GCA_029218145.1 Aphanocladium album
ATAATTAATTATATACTAGTTAATATTAATTAGTAGTATATTAATATTAATATATTTTTATTTAAGACTAGGTTAGTAGTCAATAGGATTGTTAGTCTATAGGTTCCTTACTGATCTAGTATGTAGATAAAGGTAATAAATAGATTGATTCTTCTGGTACTATGGTAGCTGCTATTAGCTTCTCTATATAGCTACTGGTAATTATGTGCTTGCTGCTGTGGAAGATAGCGTATATGTAATAAGTTGTATAACTTGAATTTAACTTGTGGGTGTTACTTTACTAGGGTAATGTGATGATCCTTGCTAGCTGCAAAGATACTAGGCAGGAGTCTACTGGTAGTGGTATAGTACCGACGTTGTCCCGCTTTGCCCTGCCACTGCGTAGCCACTCGCATCAAATAGTTCCGAGTGCAATATGCTTGACGAGTTTGGCGGACAATATGTCAAAGTGTCGAGTTTCACCCCAGCCGCTCCTATCTCCTGCTCTCGCCCCCTGTGCCGATTCCCAAGTCATGGCAGATGCTCCAGCCAAATTTTCCGACTTTAGTGGAGCGTCTGCTGCATCCAAGGGCAACAGAGGTACCTTGGGCAAGGGGTGTGGGATTTAAACGGCCGGCCTTGCACAACGCAAGAAATATTTCCATGCCTCAAAACACCAGTATCTTAAAATACTCTATGTTGTGTTATATTAATAAGATATGTACCAGTATATGTAGTGTAGTGCCTTGTAACAGCCGCTGTAGGTAGTGCTACTGCTCACTGGACCAGCGCCTGGACCAGCGCCTGCTTATATCAGCGCCTGCTCCCACCCGCCCACCATGGACCTATTTTCTCACACAATCAAGACAATGATGCGGGTGGCATGTTGGTACCAACTTGTATTTTGCATTTGCAGTTTGCATCTCGTGTGACGGCGCCTTGCAAATGGCTGGTGGTGGCTGCAGCGTCCTCAGAGGCAATTTGTTGGGCACATTTTACTAGGGACAGTGGGCCACAACAAATAACTTCCGAGCGTAGGTCTGTTGGCCTGCTGACTGTCCCAGGATTTTACGAAATTTCACGAAATCGCAGTGCATCACCGCTGCACGTAGCAACTTTGTCGTCATCATCGTCATCAATTCACCTACTGAATAAGTTGATTTCGCCAGCCTGGACATCCTATTCAGCCTTTCGTCTCTCCGAATCTCGTCCCGCGCATGCTTGCATAGACAAACATGGACGGCTGCTGAAAACGACGGTTCAGCTCCGCCACGCTCACCAGCCCTCTGCACGATTACCGACGTCGCCGACTGCTGACAACGACATGATAACCTCTCTCTCAGCTCGGCTGTCAACACGACGCAGCAGCATGGCATCTTTTTCCTTGGAACCATCCTTTGACCGGACTGAATAAACCAGCAGCCCGTGGCATCGCCAGCGCCGCCCCCAGCACACCGCAGCAGACAGAATCTGGCCGTGCAAGGCTGTCGAGGATAGCTGGCCACGCCCGGAAAGTGAAGCTGGCAGCAGCAGCGCGCCATGCAAGATGCAAGACAGCGGCGAGATGCCGCCGCCTCAACCCGACCACACCAGCTCAACCTCAACCTCAGCCTCAGTCCCGCGTCTCCACGTACACCACCAGGCTGCTCATCGCTCGCAAAATCGTGGCCACGCCGCCCACCGTCGCCTCCGCGCCGCCCACCACAAAGATGGCCTCGGCCTCCTCCCTTGCCGCCTCCTTCATCACCACCCGGCTGAGCTCCTTGTGGCTTGTCAAGTGCGACACCTTTCTCAGTTCGCGTGTGTCGACCTTGTTTTCAAATTTAGCCAGGTCAACCTCGGCTGCGTACCAGACCACGATCCGCCGAGATTTGCCCGCCACCCTGGCGATGCCTTTGCCAATGGCAACCACGACGATCCTCTTGAAGAGGCTAGCCGCGCTGAGCACCCGATAGATGGGCAATCGCTGGATCCACACGCTGCGCGGGTGGCACTCCACCCCGTCGAAGCTCTCGAGGTCGCCGCAGCCGCCGTCTATGCTGCAGCGCGAGCCTGCCTGCGACCTGTCGACACCCGCAATCGCGATCCATTCGCTGCCACCAGAGTCAACAGCCAAGGCACATTGCCACCCGCTGCCTAGCGGGTTGCCAACCTTGATCCACAGCCGCGCCCCCGGCTCCACCGCTCGACATTCCTGCACCCTCCATGCCTCACAGTCCGTCTCGCTCCAGATGCGACACGCCCTGATCCTGCGCAGCGTCAGCCATGGAATACCAGCCGCGACGAGCGGCGTCGTGAGCATCCAAAAGGATGCCGAACCGACAAGGCGCCCCCCAACCGTTGTCTCCTCTTGCGCTCCGTCCACCGCCGACTGCAACACGGCAATCGCCAGCGCCATGAGCCACACGGCCACCCCGCCCGATGCGTGCACCTGCCGCGCGACTCCCTGCCGCGACCGTCGATATCGGCGCAGCAGAGGTGCAGCGGCCAAAGCGAGGCAAAGGTATGCCAGCACCAGCGTCCAGACTCCTACCGCGGCGGCGAGGGAGGACGTCGCGTCAAAGCCCGCGCCGGTCCAGCTCGACGCCGTCTGCGCAGCAGCAAACCACAGCAGCCAGAACAAGGCCCATGCGGCCAATGTCGCGTGCACTGCGATGCGGTCGCACAAGACACTGGCCATCTGGTGCTTGGCCCACAGCGGCACAAAATTCCTCAACGTCCCATCGGCCATGCACGGACGCAGCATCAGGTAAGCGAGGCTGACGACGGCATCTTGCCGCGACAGCAGAGCCAGGCTCATGTTGCAAGCGGCCAGCACGTACACGCTCCGGGTCTGATGGACGGCCTTTGCCATGAGACCCACATTCGCTGCAACAATCGCCAGTGATGCCACAGGTATCCTGTGCAATAGCTGAAATAGGACAGTCGCGGATTCTCGTGGCGGTGGTGTCGTCTTGCCCGTGTAGCTTACCACCTGGCGCCGTAGCGCTTCGTCATCTACTGCGCCGCTAGACTTGACTGGGAGCCGCTTCCGCTCATGGAGCTTAACTCTTTTTGCGAGGTCCGGACACCTCTTGTCGAGTTTCGACTGAAGCACGCGCTTTTTGGCCCTGTCGAGAACAACAAAGCTGTGCAATTCGCCATGAATATCCAGCGTCACCGAAAAGAGCACAAGCCCGAGCAGGTGATGATTGACTTGATCACAATCTTCTAGGTGCTGCACCCTCCGCTCCTCCGCATCCGACTGGAAATGCGGTCTCTCCACATCCTGGCAGCGGCTCATAGATACTCGGCCTTGTATTAGTGTGAGCTTCCACACTGCCCGTTTTTCTTTTTTCCAGTATCTCATCAAGTTCGTCGACGACTCGCCGGAACAAACCGCAACCGTGCGCAAGCGTGGGAATTTGTCTCGATCTAACCCAGCCAGGGCGGCAGGGCTGGACACTAAAAGGTCGATCTATGTTGTTTTGGGGGGAAAAAAGTCAAAATGCGGCCAAGAGACGATGACAAACAAGAAAGAGGGATTCTACAGACCTTTGACGCCTGTTCAATAGAAAGGCGGCCTTGCGGGAGAACCAAGGTGCCACCATGGCAGAGGCAAGACAAAATTGCCAACATGGCTCTTGAAGCGTCAGCACAAATGTTTCCAATAGCTAATAATGCAATCATGTCCAGACGTATGTCTCTTACATAGTTCCAACGGGCAATTGAGTATCAAAACTCGATGCTCATCCCTGATTTCGAAATTTGAACCCGCTTCTTTGATCGTTTGCAGCAACTCCTCATGGGTCGCGCTGACCAAGCTCACACTCTTGCCTGCCACGGAACCGCGATCGTTTCCCTGTTGCCTTGTTCTTTCTGAGCGGAACAGACCGACAGCGTTGCTATCGGGTCGTGCCAAGTTCAGCAGCGGCCCCTGCTGGAGTGCCTCGGCATGCATCTTGGCGATGCAAACGTTCCTGATGGCATCAGGAACGGGAGCATCGGGTGTACACGCAATGTACCATATCCCGACGGAGCGGCAGAGCTCGTGGATGGATGCCGGCGTAAGAGGCCGCTTCACCACGACCGGAACACACTGCACACCGCAGGCCATGGCGCCGAGGAGGAGCGCAATGGCGTCGACGCCGCGGTTGCAGATGAGTATGACGCTCTTGACGTCGTCGGTGAGCATGGGGCGCAGCTGCCACGCAAAACTCTGCGACCTGGAGGCGAGGGCATGATACTGGGTGGAGGAGCTGCCGCCGGCCTCACTCACAGCGACAGCTGTAGAGTGCGCTCTCGAGTAAAAATGCGACGTCACCGTCGCGGAACGGGACATGATGAGGAGAAGAAGAAGAAGAACGGGGAGAAGATGGGTAAGGGGAAAGTGACGGAGAGCGAGAAGGCAACGGCAGTGAGGTGAGGGAGAAGAGAACAGCAGTGACGTGAGGAAGAGGCAGTGACGTGAGAAGAAGAAGGGAGCAGTGCAGTGAGAAGACGAAGGGAGCAGTGCAGTGAGAAGAAGGAGGAGGAGGGAGCTGTGCAGTGAGAAGAAGGAGGAGGAGGAGGGAGCAGTGCAGTGAGAAGAAGAAGAGAGCAGTGCAGTGAGGAAAAGTGTAAGGCTTTGCGAATACAAAGTGAGGGCTGTGGTTTGAGGAGGCCGGGCCTTTTAAGTGCAAGAATCCGGAAAAGCCGTGTGATCATGTTCATATACCGCGCAGCCTACTTTATCAAGCCGTCACGGGTTGGCAATGTGTTGAACGGACGGCTCGACGGAGCCTGCGACAATGCAGTTTTCGTCCATTATGTTTCTGCGTCCAAGAAGGCGGGGGTGGGCGGCGCGAGAGAGACGCATCTACGAGGGGAAAAGGGAAAAGTACATACTGTAGTCACCTCCCCCTTGCTAGGCTTGTCATCATGACCGGCGAGATGCAGTGGCTACTGTGAGTGGCGTTGTTCCGGATGCAGCTCAAGAGAGCCCACCCGAGCAGGCAATCAGTCTGTGACCAGGTTGCAGATGCACAAGAGTGAAGTACCTACATGCCAAGAAGAAGTAAGTAACGGGGGGTGGATGTGTGTGTGTGTGTGGCAAGGCGTGTCAAGACAACGGTACAGGCGTGCAAGACCGAAGGTGTGTGAAGAACGGGTACAGGCATACAAGACCAGGATGGCGTGTGAAGAGCAAAGATGGGGGCCGGTGAAGGGGGTGTTGCTCGAGACAAATGCCACAACCAGAGTATTCCGGACTTGCCTGCCGGAGCCGACCAGCAGGAGGGAAAAAAGTCAATTGAATCAATCAATTCAACCCACTTGTCTGTCCAAGGACTCGTCTCTTGTCCGTAGCCACCCCGCCCTCACTGGCCGAAAACCCCCGCCACGCTGGTCCGACTGCAGTCGACCAAATTTGTCCCCCGGGATACGGTATGCGAGAGAAAATCAGCAAAGGTACCGCAAGCATAATGCCAACTCAACTCGGAAGCCGTGTGGACTGGGCGGCCCTGGAGGTGCAATTCATCCATCTTCCCGGCGCATGCTGGGTTAATCAAAAAACATTGCAAAGCAGAAAATTTTGTATTTGAATATCTAGTCTCACAAAAAGAATTGAAAGTATTTTTTTCTTCTCTTTTTTCGAATAAATAGAGCATTCTGCAATGGCTATTCTTCTTGGCTTGCTAATAGAGGTCCGCGACAGACTGGGCATGTCGCACCACGCGGACCACGCGGACCAAGCGCATCAAGCGCACCACTCGCCACCCACGACTCAATGCAAGGTGCATGGAACCAATGTTTGCAAGGCCCAGAAGCTTGTTCTTCTCCCGCCTGGAAGCCGCATAGGCATACCATGCATGTAGCTTCAGACGCGTGCTCTGCTGTCCTGTTATTTGCCAGCTGCGGGCGATGAAGGGTTGACTGGAAATCGACCAATGGCGAATTCCGAGCCCATTCTCTCACCGTTGCGGGAAGCTCATCTTCCGACAACGACAATGTCGAGCTCAGAACCCACGAAACCCCCAAGATGAGGACGGGGAGCTGTGGTGGTCGACCAACACCCAGCGATTCGGCGATGAAAGCTTGCTGCGTCCGTGTTCGGGCCAACGATGCTTCAAGTCTTCTTGGATCGAACGTGATACGAGTGGGCGGAAGCCCCAGGAGTCGAATATTCGATTCATGTGCAAAAAAGGGTGGTTCGTCACGCATCTGAGCTAGATGAACAATCAGCAACCAGAAAATGCCCGCAGGAGGGCGGGTGGAGGATGCGCGTACCAGATTGCATTTCTTGCCAGTATGTTTTCCGAGGGCCGGTCTGGTTATAGATGAAGAGTAAGCGAGGAAGAGGAAGAGGAGAAGATGAGGAAGAGGAGAAGATGAGGAAGAAGAAGGCAAAGAGGACGGAGAGGGGGTGCCGAGGAAGAAGAGGTGACGAGGAAGAAGAGGTGACGAGGAAGAAGAGGTGACGAGGAAGAAGAGGTGACGAGAAAGAAGAGGTGACTAGGAAGGGGAGGGGACGAGGTGGAAGAGCGGGTGACGAGAAAGAGGAGGAGGGGACGAGGCAGGAAGAGGGGGAGAGTGGAATAGTAGAAGAGAGGGAAAATAAGGGTAAAGTCTCGGGGTTGATCCAACAGACGGGTAGTGCGCGCTCCAGCCTGGGGTTGTAGGAGGGGGAGTGGGAATAGGCACGAGGGGAAATCAAGGCCGAGACCCGTCTGCAAGCCTCGCTTGGATTGTGAATTGACCCATGCAGGCTCTTTCTGAAGCAGTAAAGATCACTTTAGCTTCTGGCTCTTCAAAAACGTTTCGGGGTGGCGGAACCTCCATGCCGTCTCAACATGTATACTGTGTATATAGATCTGGACGAGTCACCGCAAGCTTGGTAGAAAACCACCCCAAACCGTGTCCGCCCACCCCAGAACCAATCTGTGATTTCTGTTTTTTTTCTTTTCCTTCAACACCTCGATTTCTTTATTCTCACTTTTTGCCTTGCCGTTTCCTCACCCTTCAACCCGCACCCCCCAACCCGTCATGCGCTCCGAGGACGAGGATGCCGCTGTGCTCAAGCGCCGAGAGAACAATCGTCTCGCGCAGCAGCGGCACCGACGCCGGGTCAAGAAGCGGGGAGAGTTTCTGGACAAGGAGATTGAGGCGCTACAAAGAGAAAATGCCATGCGGGCAAGTGAAGAGGAGCGCCTGCGCCAGCTGCACGAGTCTTTAGAACGTTGCAATCGTCGGATGGCATTGGACTGGGAGGAGTTTCGCGCCGCCTACCGATCAGGCGACGGGTTCAGACTAGCCATGGCCATCCAGGCACCAGGATTTTTGGTGTATCTGGGCTCAGAGGCAGTGATTTCGGAAAATGAAACGGCCAGGAAGCGCTTGGAAAATGGAGATGCCTGATAATGGAGCTTTTTTTTTTGTCTCGTCCCAGTCTGTCTGTACTTGGCAGGGACTAGAGTCTGGTATTCCTTGGGGCCCAAAGTCAAATTAGAATGATGAATATCTTATCTTGGCTTGTTGAATACATTTAAACTATCATATTCTGTTATACCCTGCCTCCTCTCTCACAATTTGCAAGCGTGGTCGAAGGCTGTGACCGACCAACAAAAAAAAACACAAAATCTGTGCTATGCGTTTTGGACTCGCTAGTTGAGGATCTAGTCATATTTTTGGCTTTCTTTCACTTTTTTCTTCCTGAAGAAAAAGCAGATAAAAAGAAGTGCATCCATCCGAGTACATGGGAGGATGTGGATCAGAACTCAGGTGAGAAACAGCTGCTGACACCATAACGACTGCATCCAGTAGAGATCATTTTTGGGAGATTAATCGTTTATTTTGCAATCTAACTTTAGATTCTCAGGTCTCGCTGGGGCCCGGAAAAGCAACCTCGGGCGATTCGTCTTCCAGCAGCTCGCAAATGCACACAACACAGCATCCCAAGACAAGGGACGCACCAGCAAAATAGCACAATGCAAATCGCCCTCCACCACTCGCCTGCACTATTGCAGCGGAAACCGGGCCACTAGTCAGAAGCCTATGCCATGTTAGCTGCAATTCCCGTCTTCAATCATGTGGACGTACCCAAGACATGCGGCGACAGTACTCAAGATTTCGTGGCGACTGTTTTGCAAGCTGTCAGTCTCGATGCTCAACAAGTTTCCTTCCTACAGCGTACCTATGTAGTTGTTGACTGGACAATGCGACGTCAAAAACGGGTCCGAGAACAGCGCCGAAACAGGTCGCCGCGACTGCCATCAAGCCAGGTGTGACCATCAGCGGGAAAGCCAGCATTAGAAACCCGGCAAAGGCTGTTTGGAAAAGCAAGATACGAGTGCTATAAATGCGAATGAATGAGCTTTGCTGAAAAAAAAAATGACGAGCGACAATTGGAACAGAGCGTCGTACCTGGAATAGTGATTGCGCAAATAAACCGACATCAAATGTCCGAGGATTGCAGCTCCGTAGAAAAGTGTGGGCAGGTACTCGCATATGCCTCCCAAGTCTGAGTCTGTGCCCCAAAAGGCGAGGAAAACCAACGGCACGCAAATTCCCAAATAAATGAGAAAAATAGAAAAAGTTTGCAGTAGCCTTTTTCCTAGGCGCATGGGTTTGCACGGCTCCGTCGGCTCTTGTGCTTGGCCAATGGCCTCGGACAAAAACCACATGACCGACACAGGGTACGCGAGGAGAACGGCCGAGGCAAGGGCAATTGTGCGATACACCATATGTGGTTGTAGGTGCTTAACCAGCTGGTGAACGAGTACGGACCAGAGCAAGGCGCCGAAGAGAGAGCCAGACGGGACCATCAGGGACAATGTACCCTTTTTATAACGCCGTTCGGCCGCACAATTGGCCATCGTGGCATGCCTGAATCGTGTTAGCAGACGGGAAAACAAACACCGCCGCTAATAAATGATGCGACTTACATGACTGCTGCTCCAAGTGCAAATATGAACCCTTGGGCAGCAACAATCTCAGCCAGGTGTCGACCAAAGCTGCACCAAATCCAAGCTGCCACACAACAAGCGGCGCCGCATGGCATCAAGCATTTTTTGTTCCATGACGATGGAATCCGTACACCAGAGATGCAATAAAATGTTGAAAGCTATCTGAGGTGTTAGATGATCGGTTCCAGTTGACGAGGTCTCATTGCCGTACCTGCAAACCGCCAACCAAAGCGATGATGGGGACACTCTGCGAGGAGAAGAGGGACTGTTGGTACCAGTCCTGGAAGAGCGAGAAACACAATATGTTTCCTGCATCTATTTGTCAAAAATAAAGTATGGCGCCATGCAGGAGAAGGTTCTACAGTACCTATGGTGGTGGCATTGCAGATCAATACTGCAGTGTCGAAAAGCAAAGGCCATTTGCTTTGGGGCTCGAGGGACTCGCCAGGGGCTTTCACGGATTCGGTATCGGACATGATGCTAAAAAGACTATCAGCATCATAAATACTTGGTATGAGCAGACAAGTAGGGCGGGGGACCAACGCTGAGTGCAGAAAAGAAGCAGGTGAAAAGGTGGTTATGGCGGGGTGGTGGGATGAAGAAGCAGGTTGAGCGCGCCTTTGATAGCGGGGGAAGTCTGATGAAGAATATGAAAAAGCTGGACAAGAGGGAAGATCAAGAGCCGTTTTTCATCTTTAAAAAAGTGAGACGCGGGCGTCCTGTGTCCTGCGTCCGGCCGCAAAGCAGAAGCAGCCCCGCTCTGTTGGGCGGGCTGGTGCTGCGAAAGGTGTGCACACCATGACCAGGATCATATCATGATGACCCTGCAGGCCTTCTTCAATATGAACAAGGGAGGGGTGTGAAAAGAAAAGAAAGGCGACGGAGAGGTGAAAATAGAGAGGTGGCACAAGGCTTTGCGCCCCACGGCGCAAGGGAGTGTGTGAGAGGAGTGTGGCCGAGAGGGGCAGGTTGCTTGCACCATCGCCCCATGCATTCGATTTCCCTTCGTCTCATTGTGACTGATGGACAAGATGGAGCATCGGGTATTTGTAACTCACGCTTTGCGCGTGAGAAATCAAGCAGAGGGGCAAGCTCTTCGAGGTTCCCTTGGCATTGTGGCAGGTATATAATGGCCGACCGTAATTAGGGCCAACAAGCCATCGCGTCGGCATTCTTACAATTATGTCAATCCAGCAAACATGTTTTCTGTCACGGAAAAGGGCCAAACTCTCTTCATCGTCCAACTCGTATGTCTTTACATTGTGTGGGCCGTCACTGCTCTCCGTATGCTGGCTCTTCTCCGACGCCGGGCCGACTCGGGCGGTTACCTTCGCGAGGATGCATTCATGGATCTAGCTGTTGTGAGTTGTTTTTTTTTGTGGTTCCCTCTTTGCAGCCCTGCAGATGAACTTTTACGAGCAATACACAGCTGCTTTACACAGTTCTTGCCGTCGTCGTTTTGCATGGTGTTGCTGGTGGCGGCATAGGTAAGCACGTCGACAAAATCACCGCAGCCGAGGCCGCCATTGCTTTTCGGGCTTGGTTCATCTGCGAGCTTCTGTACGGGCCACTGACGGCGGTGGTGCGGACCTCAATTTTATTGGTTCTGCTGCGCCTGTGCCGGTCAAAACTGGACAAGATGATCCTTTACATCTGCCTCGGCACCAACTACGTCTTTGCCATTGCGTACATCTTTCTCAACTTGTTTCAGTGCAGTCCGCCATCTTTCTTCTGGAGACAGTTTGAAGACGTCAACCTCAAAGGTTCTTGCGCGCACCCCAACATGGTCCCCAACGCGGCGATCGCGCACAGTGCCATCTCAGCGCCGAGTGATTTAGTGACTGCTCTGATGGTGCTGAAGCTAATGAGACATACCATGCTCGACTGGCGCACAAAAGTCTCGGTCATGATTTTTCTCAGCCTTGGTCTCCTGTAAGCTCATCAATACGCACAACACGCTGGCAATCACTGACTCGTTGTTGCATCCTTCTTTCCAGTGCCGGGACCGTCATGCTTGTTCGGATACCTTTCGTGCAGCTGCTTGAAATTACACCTGATTTCTTGTTCCGTACAGTGTAAGTTCCACAGCGAGAGGGGCGAAGAAAAGAACCGACCACCGGCATACAGCCAATCATGCTGACTGAAAGAATAGAGACGTGGCCATATGGTCCGTCATTGAGCCTTGCGTCGGCATTCTCGCAGGTAGCCTGCCTTTTGTCAGGGTGCTGTTCAAGCGGAGAACCAAAAAGCTCGGTATACGCGCCGAGAGACGTTTCGAGCTTGTGGAGCTGCCTGTTAGCGGAGGGATTCAAGTCAGCACCACCTGGGAGGTGCGGTCGGCGTCGAGGGACAGGGACACCAGGCCAGTGGCCCACAGTGCATCCGTCTCGAGCATTTTTTCTTGATCCAAGGTAGTGTAGGCACCAAATTGGATATAAAAGCACATTTGCTCTTTTCTCTTGTTTTTTGTGTGATTCTTCTTTCTGTTACATCTACTTTATCCACTCTGAATCCATCCCATCCCATCAATCATCATGAAAATCAGCGCCATCACTGCGATGCTGCCAATGGCTCTCAGTTTCGATTTATCCAGCCTACCGTTCTGCAGTGTAAGTCTGGCACACAACCAACTTTGGGCGGCTTTTGCGGGCTCCCGCTGACCACTGGTCAGGTTCCTTGCTTGATCGACGCGCTTGGTGACGTCGGCTGCCAGCTTGACGATATCGCCTGCAGCTGCAAACCGGAGCACCAGTCCGCCATCAAGGCCAATGCATCACTCTGTCTGTTGGGACATTGCAGCGCACAAGATGCTTTGAACGCGAAAGAAAAGGCCGAAGCAGTTTGTGTCATGGCATCTGGCGCCATCGCGCGAAACCCTGTCACTTTTTACCACCAACCTGGTGTCATTATTACGGGTCTGGCTTTCGCCGTGGAAATGTCGCGAGTATATTTAGCTTTTGATCAAGTACATAGCTAGCTGTTGCCTTTGCCCTCGTCTCAAAAGATAAAATAGACTTGACCCCATGTCGCCTCCGCAGCCCACAGTGCCTAGCGCATGTTCCTCGCAAGAGACCACTCTAGACAAGCCCCTCCCCCCTGTTCCGCTAACAAGGCCTCTGCAACGGCGCGCCATAGCTGCGAGTAGCGACAAGCTGTACCCAGCTCCACAGGATAGCCCGCACTCTCCTGATTTATTGTACGAGGCTGAGCGGGTGGCCGTGTCGCACAACTTTAGCAGCATTTCTGTTGACAGACTACGGCTTACCAGGCGGGTGCTGCCTGGCGTCGACGGGTGCCATCAGAGCTTGGCAGAAAATAGAGTGCGGTACTCTAGCTGGCACCTTGAAACAAAGTATACAATTTCAATGGAAGGGTCGACATTGTCATCTCACGACCCAATTGTTCTATGCCATGACGCGGAGACGATGCTGGGAATGCTCATCAGCGCGCGGCGAGGAAGAGGTGGTTAGTGGACTAACCAGTGCTAATTAACTAGTACCTAAGCACCAAGAAAGGGGGGGGAAACTGCCTATTCAGTGCCAATCCTGAGAATCGCGCAGACCAGCTCAGCCTCGAGAAGCCTCAGGGCGTCGGCGTCGTGGAGCACGTCGGCGACGAGCCAGGCGCTGCTGAGATGCACGAGGTAGCACAGCGCCGGGAAATGATGAGGCCGCAAGCCGGAAAGAAGCACAGGAAAAGGCACCAGCCTCTCGCTGGGCGGTGGGTCGCCGCCGCCGCCGCCGCCACCCACAATCCCAATGGCGTCGCAAAGGTTCACCAGTCGCGATGACAGCATGTTGATGTGACGCTGTCGGATTCTTCCAGAGTCGCCGTCGTGGAGCAGGACCAGGCCGATGTACATTGTCTTGACCCACTCCTGCGTGATGACTAGTGCCCCAGCACTCGTGCCATTATTATTATTATTTTTTCTATTATTTTTTTGCCCATCCGTACCAGTGGTGGCTGCCAGGCCCGAGACGGCGCTGCTGGCCCAAAACAGGTGGCGCGTGCGGTGATCCTGGCGGAGAGAGGCGTCGAGCGTCCCCAGCAGGCGAAATGATTCATACTCGAGAACCCACAGAGGCATCTGCTGGCGGTCCTTGACTTTGGCCGACTCCAAGTACGCGCCAAAACAATCATTTCTCGACGTCAACAACGACGCCGACGACGGCATGGCCTTGGTAAGCCATCGCCTCATGTTGGTGGCTGGAATAAGCAGGATGTGGTGTCGTCTATTCGTCTCTTTTCCTTTTTCTTTCCTTTCTTTTCTTTCGTTGGCCCCCTCTATTTATATTTGTATATTTATTCCCCCTGTTGGAGCCAGTATAACTGAAGCCATCACTGCAGCATCTTGGGCGCCGCGTCAGGGTCGACTCTAAATGCGCCCAATGCCACGCCGTCGCACGTTATGGCTTTGTGGAGGAGCCTCTTGGCTCGACAGACCTGGCATGCATACAAGGGCATGAATTGTTATTAGTTGGATAATCAATTTAGCAGATGTAAACATCTACAAGATTTACGGCATATGAACCTGCCCATTTCCTTTGACGCAGTGTTATTTATTTGCAAGTGTTTAGCAGGTCTGTTTCAGGGCTTGCAGCCGCTAATTCCATTTGAACAGTGTGGGTGGCACATGTTTTTAACTACTGGTAGTTATTATTATTAGGTATGTTAGTCAGTTACCTAGTTACAGCGAGTCGCAAATATTTCCAAGCGTGCCACCAAATCACCATATTGGCGCTCGAAATTAGTTACCTCGAGGCACTGTAAATCAGCCGTGGCCAGACATGATAATTTATATTGTCATCGTCGCCGTCACCGTGAAGAAAGGCTCACAGAAAATGATCGAAAAATGTCAGTTTCGTTGCACCTTTTTTTTCTTGTGCATGACTATTTAATGGCTGCGAAACGCTCGCCGCTGCCACACGCTTTGGCGCGCCAGGTATGAGCATCCACATCTCCTTAGACTCGTTCCCACCAGAGATTATGCTGGTCATCGCTGGCTTCTGTGACGATACAGGCCATCGGCACTTGTTCAGCACGTGTCGCAAGCTGCGCGGCCTGCTCGCCCGTGGTGCTGGTCGCCTCTACAGACACATTCGCGTAATGCCCAATCACGACTCCTCGTTGCATCACCACCTAGCCGCTCTGCTGCGCACGGCGTGGCTGCACCCGCATATAGTGTAAGTGAGATGCGGGTAGGCTTTCAGGGCCACACAACTAAAAATGCAAGTACCTTAAAAATCTACATTTCGCAACAGCAGCAGCAGCAGCAACACACGGCCGACGCCTTCAACGTACTTTCCAGCCTTTTACGCCTGCTGCGGGTGCGAGGCCTGTCAATTTATCCAACACGGCCCCCTCGCGGCGATGTTTTTCTTTCTTCTTCTTCGTCTCAGTCCCCGTTCCCACAACGCCTACAACAGGTACGCAAGGAGACCATCCCCATCATGTTCTTGGAGCTTCACGAGGCCACTGCCAGTGCCCACATTGTCAACATTGTTACGCCGGGAAGCACGAGGGTTCTCTCGTACAGCGGCAATATCCGCAGCTCCATATTTAGCATCTTGTCCAGGTCCCAGCCCTTGACGCGGGATCTGACGCTGCGTCTCCATCAGTCCTATTGCAATGCTCGTGGTGGGACGCTGGTGGCCACGAGCTTCCCGCTGGTTAACACACTAACACTTTTAGCGCCCAGGAAGAAGCAGAAATGTAGAAACATCAGTGTAAGGACATGGGCCAAAAAAAACCCCAGCAGTGACAGCTGTCGATCATCAGTCGCTGATTTATTTCAAAGGCTTTCTTAACATCTCTGACCCCGATGAATCAGCTCAACTATCTCCGCTTAGAGTACTGTGCCTTCACTGGACAAGGCGGATCCTTTCATGACTTGGACCCTGTAGCAGAAACGGCTCCCAGTGGCTCCTTGCTTTATCAGATGTTTGCGGTCCTTTCCAGCCTCAACCACCTGATTTTTTTCTGCCGCTGCCACACTAAGACTTGCGCTGTAACCCCTCAAAGGGGCCCAATACAGAGAGAAGAAATATAGATATCAAAGAGGAAGATCTAGGATATCGAATGGAAATTCTATTAAATAATTGACTATCTAAGTATACGGTATTTGAGGCTTAGCGTCCACCAAGTTTGGGAATCCCAGATTATGCTATGCACGTCGTTCAAATAATTAGTCCCTTGTCACAGTGGTGATTCCGGGCATAGTGCCACTGATAAATGGCCATACATTATTAGCGCCCCGAATTACTTACGGCCGCTCTAGCATCCTCTCCCTCCGCGTCTTGTGGCTACACACGTCTGCTGGTAGATACTGTCGCACAACATCCTGTGTTGCGGTTTCGCCAGTTACCTTGAGAAGATTCTTCATCAACTCTCTCTCTGGGCCAATTGGCGTCTGGAAGTCCGTTTAGGTGCTGGTGCTCTCTTTTCTGGTTCATCTGCTTCAGTCAGCGGGCCCACACCAGGCCTCTTGAATGCTGTCTCTACGAA
>JARDXD010000918.1:0-15393 GCA_029218145.1 Aphanocladium album
TGTTTAGGTAGGAAGCCGAGTGCGGCAGCGAAGGACGGGAGCCATTGTGAATGGAGGAGCGTCGACTGGCGTCTGGAGAGGCCGAGACGGAGGAAGCGGGCGACCGAGAAGGCGGCGTATAAGGCATTGCGCCAAAGGGCAGCGCCCGATCAAAGACGACCCAATGTGTTGGGGTGGACGAGCACAGGAAGTCTTGTTGGAGCGTTGTTCGACTAGCAGTGCCTATATGAGAAGCACTGTAGGATGAGCAATGACGGTGTGGCGAGGTGGGATGGTGCAATTAGTGCATTGGAGGATGAGTCGAGGGTGAGTCGAAAGTCCAGTATGGCTCTAGGAAGACTGGGAGAGTTAGCGTCATGTTGAGTTGAGCAGGAACCATGACTTTGTTTGTGGCAGAGAGGAGAGGAGATGAGGAGATAGGTGTGAACATTAAAAACAAGGCAGAATCGTCGAGGTGTAAATCATCATGGATGGTGTCTCGAGACAGTGTTTGCGACCGTGTTGGGGTGCGGGCGTAGAGGGCGTGGTGGGCGGAACCTACGGATAGATGGGAGTGCCGCAGACGAAGTTTTGGCGCACGAGAAAACAGAGTTTGGGCAATATTCCAGCAACCAAACAGCAAATTCTGCAGCGAGAAACGACTTTTGTGATGGCGATTCGATGATTCGAGACGACGGGGATCAAGTCGTAGGGATATTGTAGAGGAGGACAAGGACGAGGAGGATGTTGGTTCCAGTCGCAAGTGGCGAGGCAAACTTGTTGCAGCGAGACGAGCTGGAAGCGACGAGCGGGTCGATGACGGATGCGGCGAGAGGAGAGAAGGGGGAGAGGATGAATAAAACAAACGACCCTTAACCGAAACCCGATGAAGAAGGAATTGAAGGGGATAAGAAGAAGAAAAAAGAATCAACAACCCCTCAACCTAGAAAAAAGAGAAGATTGGTCCTTCGTGGGAGGGCGTGACGAGGAAGAGCAAAGGGAAAAAAAGTGGTGGGGGAGGCGTGTTTTTGATGTTTTTGGTGGTGAAAAGAGCGCTGAACAGGCTGGAGAGACGCTAGCCAAGAGCGCTGGAGACGCTGGAGGAAGGGATGTGCGGGCGCAGAGGCGTGGCGTGCTTAGTTGACTTTGGTGGGTGTGCTACAGTGGGTTTTAGTGGTTGCAGCACACCATCAAGGCAAAAGGTGCATTCGACTTGGCGATTAGTGCACGACTAAATATATTCCAAGGCAAGTTTCGTATGTTGCTAGCGTTTCCCTAGATTCCAGATGCCCATACTAGATGTTGTCGCTGTGCTGATGCTGATGCGAGACTCTTTACCATGCTCATTCAACTCTCTCTCTCTCTCTCTCTCTCTCCTACTCCCCAAGTGGTGACGTCTACATTTTTTCTCTCTAATAAAAAACAGCCCACTTTCGCATCGCACATCGCCCAGTGGACCTCCCCTTCTCTTTTTGCTCTCTCGCTTTATTAGGTACTGCAGGCCATCCCGCCGGGACCACGCTGCGGTCGAGGGGCGATGGCGCGCAGCATGTTGAGGCGCTTGCACCTTTTAGCCTACATGGCTAGCCTGGCGAGTGGGACGATGCAAGCCAAAAAAAAATAAAAAATTGGGAGACATAAAAAATAAAAGATTTTATTACCGCAAAAGTTGTTATGGACATGGCCTTGCTATTACTGCCGTATACTTAGTGGCCACTGATACACTGATGTCGCCGTTGCTCAATTAGTCTCATCCTCGCATACCAGTTCGCTGCCGACTACGTACCTAAGTTACTACCTTCGCCTGCAGGACACTCGCCACAGCACAACTCCCGTATCACAGCCTCGCGCACCACGACTCACACGACTCACACGACTCGCGATACGTTATCTTGCCACGGATTGCCCTGATTGCCTAGATTACCTTGTTTTGTTCTGCATCTCATGCATCTCCCGCTTCTCCTGCATCTCCTGCCCTGCTTCCCTCCCGTCCTCGCAATTTCACCACCTTGGCACCTCGCCATCCACCGCCTCCCGTAGCGGCCGCTAGCAACCACACTACCAGCGCCATCGCCACCACCAAGCCCACTCCAGAGAGCCACACACCCAAACCACCACCGCAAACCATACACACACACACACCACCACCACAGAATCCATCTCGAACCAATGCAAGCTGGACCCTGTCTGCGGTGGCAAAAAAACAATGCCATAAATCCAGAAATTTTATCCATTAAAATTTGCATGCACAACAATCCAACAACAAACATGCGGGATTAACCTGCCTCAGGGTACTGCTTCATGCAGGGTGCCGCGCGCGCCCTCCAAAAAAGAAACGCCTTGCATCTCCGCCAACTTCCCAATACTTGGCACGCCATGCTTTATTAGCAGCATCGCTAGTAATACACGCCTGCCCGTAACCTGCAATGGTCAAGGCGGCCATAGTCTGGGGCTGGCCTGGACCCTGAATTTTCAGACGGTTGCAAACATGCAGCTCAACAAGTCTATTATTGATACTATTATTATTACAGAAAACTCTCAGTCACGGCAACATCAGTCATATCTCCGCGCCCCTCTCCTCCCGGACTTTCCTTGTTGCAGGCTTCACGACCACACCGGATGGTTTAGAGTTTGGGCCAGCGCTCGCCGCACCACTCTGCGCTGCAACGACGCACACAATCCAAATTTCAGAGATGGGCCGAATTGCCAAACCATCCCACGTCTCGCGACCCGAGCATGTGCAGCTGCCTGCTTCCAAAGGGTAAGGTAATTCGGAGCCTTGCTTTCTTTTTCCTCTGACCCTCGAATCTCGTCCTCTTGCCGTCTCTGGCAACCCTCGCCGTGGCGCCCGGTCTGCCACCGCCGCCGGCTCCGGCACCGGTGGGACCTCCCCATCCATCCACACATCCATGCAAAATAGTACTGCGACACAAGGAGTGGTCTAGAAGTGTTGCTTGGTACGTAGTAGGCGAGCGAGCAACAGAAACAATTAAGCGTTTCTTGCCGTCCCACTTTGCTCCTGACGAGCAGAGATGATCATTTGTTGATCAATGTCGAACAAGTGCCATCATCACGGCAGTTGCTCGACTCTGCTCCCTTGTTGTCCGCTTGGCATCATCCGTCAGCCCTAAACAGACAACGTGATGAGTGACAAAACTGCTTACGAGGAAATTTGTCGCTTGTCCTTTCTTCTTAGCACAACAAGACAACGACAACACTGGCCCGGACGGCGCCCTCAGGTTGGTCGACCGATGGGACGCTAATCTCAGAGCGGCTTGGCTTGGCCTGGCCTGCTAATAACCCCCCCTGCCGCTGATACGGTCGTCGACCAGGTAGCTGTAGTAAGATGCTGGGCCAATGATGCTGCCATTTCTCCATCCTGGTACACCTGCCGCCCCGTGCTAGCGAGCCTGTACGTATATTAGCCCAGAGCCCGCTCAGACTACATACGTAGATGGTTAGCTTGTTGATCTGCTTTTGCTTGCTTATCAAGACGGCCTCCTCTGTGGCGCCGAAGCTGTCATTTCTGGACGACGCCTGGCGGGTTGGCCCCTCTAGCTGAGACGCAGGTGAGGCAGGGAGGCAACAGACCTAACCCATCGGAGAAGAGTAGCGTTGAAATTGACGAGGAATCTCGGAGCCTGTTGCTTGTATAATTACTCGGTGACGGAGGTGGTGTGCTGCAAGACTGTGCATCTGGTTAGCTCTGCAGCCGTGGCATCTTGTTTTGTTTGTTGCCCACCAGAGAGCATCTACCGTGTCATTCCACATTCAGAGAACAAATGTAGAGATCTCGCGGGGAACCCCTTTCAGACTAATTCCGGGCCCAAAGACCCTTCCCGCTTCCTGAACCCCCCGTCAAGGCCAGAAAAACGCAAATTCAAATCCTCGACGGCAGAATTTTCATCACAATTCCATCGCCAAAACTCTCGAGATAAGGCTGCACAGGCCATGTTTGGTGGGGCTCGACTCTTTTTTGCCTGCCACCGGCGGCGCAAAGCTGCCAACTGGTGGGGCACCTCGCTCTCATATCAGCAGCTCCCCTCTTCTCTGCTGATAACTAGTTAGTGCAGTGGTTGAGTGGCATTGGCACACCACGGACATCTTCCACGCACATACATACAATTCCTATCTCCATCTCTAGCAAAATTTTCCTTTTTTCCTCCTCCCCTCCAACCATCCTCAGCCAACCACCCACCACACCCTCCTCCTCCTCCACCACCTCAACGGCCTGCAACTACACATCTCCACGGATCCTCTCCAGCCGGCTCGCTGCTCCTCCAGAATCCTCCCTTTTCCCCCCTACGTGGATCATGTCGCTCACTGTTGCCTCAACAGGGATCCATGTCCGACCCAGGGCTGGTGCGCTGCTTGGCTGCCCCCGCGTATTCCGCCAACATGCAAACACCACTCGCACAGCACGCTGCATATCACACACACACACACATACATCACCATCACAGATGCACATCCACAGCCAAACCCACAAGCAGTACACATCCACACACTTCAGTAATACAGCTCCCACGTAGCCGCCCAGTCAAGCCTCACTTACTCGCTCAATGAGCCACCGTCCACTAGCGCCCACCTCTGCATCTAGGCACGCAAAAGCAAGACGCCACTCCTCAGCCGTCCTTGTCAGCCTTTCATTCGCATTTACTCAGTGCATTCCTGAGTTGACCGTATGCAGGATGTTGGGGCAGACACGCCACCTCGTCCAATATTGCGACCAGAGGGCGACTTGGCTTCATCACCCAAGTGCAAGTGCAGACGAGGGGGCGACTGGCCTCATCACTCGCCTGCAGTTTGCGGACTAGAAGCTGGGGCCAAACAACGCAACAAAACACCACCAGTCAGTCACAACCAAAACTGTCATCGCGATCCCAAAATATCTATCCTCAGCCTGCCGCGATCGTCATCTGTTTCTACCCCAATTGGCATATTCCGTCAAATCTTGCCCACTCATCGGGCATAATACGACGACCGACAAGCACCAAATACCCATGTAGAAAAAAGTTAAATGAGACGCAGCAGCACAAGGGCCCCATCCAGAGCCATCCTCAAGCTGGCCAAAAAAGACATCGACGATGCCGCCATGTGGGTTGGCTGTCACCTAACAAAAAGCGGAACACGGCCAAAACTGGACCAGCATGCAATGCGCCGTCACAAAGGCGCCGCCCGCATCCACCTCGACGGAGAACGGCGTCGGGGCTGTGCTCAAGACCGAGTTGCCAGTTGCGAGAGATCAGACTTGACGTTTCGAGCTCGGGAATTCCTCTCTGAACCGTGGAATCTCTGCACACAACAACAGTCACAAACCACCGCCAATAATCACCATCCACTGCAACCACACTCAACGTCTGGTGGCAATGCAATATCTTACCGCCTATACCATGTAACCCTCCCGCCCTCCTGTCTGCACCACGATTCCTCCCCTCACACTGATTGGCCCGCGAATTCGATCGCTGCACCACCGCAGCCTGTACAAGCTCTTGCAGCTGCACCCGCCTGCACCTTGATGCTCGCCTGTCGCACGCTAGCAGCATGCACTCCGGTGGGGAGTTGCAAAAATACTTCCCCTGCTAGCTTCGACAGGGGCGGCCGCAACCTCAGCTAGCACTGTCGATCGCGAAAGCTTTTTCATCTCGCTTTGCTCCGCGCCCGTTGCGCATCAAGTAAACAATCCTGGTGAATCCTGGGCGAATATCCCAGCTGGCTGTGTCATCCAGAAGCCAGGACTGCCCTGCTTGCGCAACTGGACTCTAAGCGCGGCAAACTGTTCACGTTTCACAGTCGGCTAGATATCAATATCAGTGCCTTCTCCGGGAGCTGCCTCCGACAACGGCTTGTAGATTTGCCACTAGATTCTTATCAGCACCCACCACTTTCTGTCTCAATCCGCGCGCGCAACCAGTCACTTTCAAAAACGCACCACCAAGCCTTGCCATTCAGAATACACGCCAAGCCTCTGGAGAATTCTGCATTCCCCTTGAACCTCCATTCTCAAAGGATCGTTCCCGTACCCACCACCGCGCAGGCCCCACCTCACGATGCTGTTATCGCTGGATGCAAGAGAATCGTGCGGCTCAACGGACGGCACCGGCGAGCTGCACGGTATGAATGCAAAATTCAAGTAGACGTGAAGCCGATAACGTGTCCGATTCGGAATGCGAATCAATCAACACCCATATTGCGTAGGCTGCAACTACAAGCCCAAAGATCTCGACAGGTCGTGCGCATCAATCGCATCGCCATCCTCAGAATCCTCAGTCAGCTCGGGGCTTTTACGGGCGACACCAGCTTGATTGCGACTGTTGCAGTGCACACTCGCGTGCAGCAACGCTACCACGCAATCCAGGACGCCCAGCATGAGAATGGCCCAGGACAGTTGGCCAACCCCTCACCGGCTGCAGACTGCGTCTTGGCGCTGTGCCAATGGCTCGCGTTCTTTCTGATATGGCATGCCGTGTGGCTCGCGTTATTTGCGCTCCGTCTGACGCCTCAGACACCACCGCCTCACACGGCCACACACCATGGTCTCAGACACCATGCCCACACCGACTGGCAGCCTGCGCTGCATGGCAGCTGCAAGAGTACGAGCAACATGCACGTCTGCATGGGATCCACCGTTCTGGCGCCCCTCGCCGGATGTCCTGGGACGATATTTGAGTTTCGCGACGCTCTACGCCGTCGCAGTACGGTCAATCGGTCGCTGTGCTACATGCGCAACTAGCTTGCGGTGCGAGAAACTAGCTAATTGTAAGAGACAAGAAACCATAATCATTCAATTCTGACAAGGTATTGTGCTTGGCACGGCCGCTCCCGTATTCAATCGGGTTCGCAAAGTAATCAAGCATGCACACTATATCGCGCGACTTATACCAAGCCGCACCTGCATCCTACCACGTACCGAATGCAATTGGCCAACGCCCAGCGACTAGTCGTGTGCGCGTAATTTATTCCCATCGCCTCCCTTTGCCTGGCTCATCAAGTGAAATTGCAGGTCCAAACAAAAAGTGGCGTCTACATTGTGCGAGTCGCATTCCCCCCCGCATCCAAACCGTTGTGCGCACAGAGGATGAGGGGTAGAGGAGACGTGTGGACGAACTGCAACGCCGTCGAAAGTCGGGGTAAATCCTGAGGCAACTTGCTTTTTTTGCGACGCAGGCGGTCAAGCAAAAAAAGAGTCAGCCTCGTTTTGGATGGTGGTGGTGGTGGCTTGAGGCTTGAGGCTACCACAGAAAAGTATAGAACGGAGTCAAATCTCGGAGTGCAAAGGAAACGGTCTAGACCTGGGATGTGTGGTCGCTGATCGACGGTGTGTGGTGCGCCTGGGCTGGCACGTCTGTAACTGTCGCTCGCACCACCGGAGGCTTTCTACTTGGAGATGGGTTGCTAGTTGGTTACTGCAGTGAGCAATTTGGCAAGCTTTGGTGCGTGCGCGCGAGGAGAATGATCGGCGGCGGGTCAGGGAAAGGTAAACTTGGTGGCTGCTTTTGCTGTGCAGGGAAGCTAGCGATAGAGCACGTTGGTGATCGGCCGTGCTTTGTCCAACCGTGCGGATCGGTGAGGTGCTGCAGCATGGACTGACTTCTGGGGTAAAGAAAAAGGTCCCCCGCGAATTGATTCGAGACACGGGGGTTGTTATCAGGACAAGAGCTGAAGAAATGACTTGCAGACTTGATGCAGTCAGTAAATGCAGCCGCAGAGGCGGGGTTTGTCGGTCCGGCGGACTGCATCGCACAGGACCCCGAAGCAGGCAAAAAGTGGCGATATCATTACCGTTCAAGAATGACAGGAATAGAATACATGCCGCAGTCTGTCATTGTATTTGATTAGGTCCCCTATGTGCTGTGTGTGCTGTGCCGATATTAATATCCCGCTGCATGTATGCATGTGTGGCTTGTCCAAGGGGCTCAGCGTCCCTCTTTCTCCAGGTTTTTCCTGCATCTAGGGATATTACCACATCACCCTTTGTGGCTTGTAGCCCTTCCCAGCAAAAAGAAGCGAGAGCCAAGCAGTATGTATTTACAGGAGGGCGTTTTGATGGCACTGCTCGCCAAGGAGGTGCGGGGAGGAAAGGACCTCAACGAGATGGGATTGATGTGCCGGCAACCCGGTATCTGCCTGCAGACCGTAGCATCCGGTGCATACAAGAAATCAGGTTATTCTGTAGAGAAGATTGTGTACGCTGGAGGAGGTGGCGGGAAGTGAGACGAATGGGCGTCGTTTTGCCACGAGGATATACGTGGCACCAGGTGTGTGTGTTGCGCAAGACGGGCAGTGGTCGTGTTTGACCGTGGAGAGCGTCATGTGCTGTGGTTTTTTTGTTCCCAGATCGCTGGCGGGGCAAGGTACGCTCGACACGCGGAGGAGGGGTTACGTGTGAAACTCGGGGGCACTTGTTGTCTTGACAGAGGCAAACTGGTTTGTCGTACGTGATGAGTGTGCTTGAGTATGCGTTGTCGTAGGCGTTGATCGTGCTGGGCGATGGATGAAGATGTTTGTCGTGGTTCGAGCAGTGATTACCCAAGGCTGGAATGATGACTGATTGACGCCATGTGTATGGTGCGGATGACAATTTTAATACTCTTCATTACATTATTTGATGGATACTGAGATCCTGTCCAGCTTGACGTGATGATCCAACTCGTAAACTTTTACGATCGACCTCTGTTTTCTATCCTCATCTCTATCTTATCACACAGAAACTAGACGTAGGAGTCGAATAATTCTAATCAATGGCCAGAAAAGGAATAAAGAAAAAAACAAAAGTAGTAAAAAACGACAACAAGACGTCGATCGTGGGGGAAAGTGCCGTGGCGAGACACTGACATCCACACAGGCATTTCGCGGGCATTCATCATTTTTTTACAATTTAAATGCGCTTCGCTATCCTAGTGTTGATTGATTGATTACCTTTTTGATGCTGAAACTGCGATCAAACTTGATGCGCATGAGGTTGGGCCGCAAATACAGTCGGGGATTGCAGACGGGGATCCTCATCAACAGCATTCCCGATGCAGGTCGTCCTTCCTGATGCCAAGACGATATCGATATTCGTCGGCCGTGCCCGTGCGGTAAGCCTACGGAATGAGGGCCGCAGTCATGATACTTTTAAAAAGGGGGGAAATGTTGAAAAGAATAACCCAGTTGGGTGAGATTGTTGGGCCAAGTGCGGGCGTGCGTCGTGCGTGTGAAAACTTTAGTCAGACCGCTTCGTTTTGGAATGACGTGAAACACGATAAAATGGGACACTAAATAATCATGAACCAAGGTTGTTTTACATGGAATAAGATGCTATCATGGTGTTGGTGTTGCCACAACCCCTGCTTCATTTATCGCTGGCTATAACTGTCGTTGGGTGCATCTGTCGCCTCCCTAAGACCAGTTACCCTATCCTTTTCATGCTCAACAGCTTCCTTCATATTGTCATTTGCGTAGTGAACCGTTTTGCCGTCAAACTGCCCAATTAATATCCTGCCGTCCCCATCCGTCCATCTCGGCTCGTCTCTGATCTGGCCGTCCGCGGGAGACACACGGCTGTTGTGCGTTTGTCCTTCTCTCACCACTTCGATCCGTTTCCTCTTTTTACTTTCCGACCGCTCGCCCTCCGTCCTGTCCCGCGACGTAGGCCTCGAAGCATTCGCATCTTCATACGTGATATCGGGCGCATACATGATGGCATCCGCCATGCTCTGCAACTCGGGGTAGTTGAACGTGTCCAGTGGTCCAGAATCGGGCTTGCTGTCGGGTAGGCTGCGCTCCCACTCGTCTTTGTAGATGTTGTGCAGTTTCATGGCGTCCCAGTCGTCGTGACGCTCGGGGTTGTCCATGTCGCAGAAGAAGGGAAACCCCCCCTTCCAAGGCTCGCGTAGGAACTTTCGCTGTCTCGCGGACATGATCCTCGCCAGCTCTTTCTCTCGTTCGTCGGCCTCTTCAGCAATATCTTCAAGCCGGCCGGTTTCAAAAAATCGTTTCATCGCGCGCATCTGCCATTCGAGAGGCTTCCAGATGCGAGTTGTCCACGAATGTTTACTTGAGTGCAACCACACACTCTTTGCCTAGTTTTTATCTCGTCAGCAAACCAGGTAGGGTGGTGAAATATGAGTTCTTACCTCTGTTCCACAGTCGCCTCTGTCGAAAAGCACTACTCCACCAAAGATTTGGTCTTCAGCCCAGAAACCAGCCAATTCGGATGCGCCATTAGGATACTGCTCATGTTGGGTGTAGTTGGCATGGCAAGATGGAGACGCTGGGGGCTCTGGATAAGGATAATCTCTGGTGTTGCGGCCAATTAAGATAACCTCTGGCGGTGTGTGGTATTCGATAGCTTCTTGAATATTTCCATCGTGACATTTCTCTGCGGTTTTATCGACGCTGACAGCAATGCAATGAATCGCACGAGCGACAAGCTCTAGCAGTCGGATAAGAAACGTATCACTGCCCAGCTCTGCCCTCTGGAATTCCTGTAGAAGCTTTTGCACCTTAGCATTTTCTCGTAAATTCCATGAAAGCCAGCAGTAGGGTTAGTTTACCGCAGGATCATACTGCAGCTGGGTGGCATTGAAGTCGGTGATGAGCTTTTCGGCCTTTTCAAGCGACCCGGAGCACAACTTGGTGTGTGTCTTCAGAGGAGACCCCTTGAGATTGTTGGCGCTGAGGCAGGCTTTGCTGACATCAAGTAGTGGTAGTCCGTCCATTAACTGTGCAAGCGTCTGTGTTGCTGCTTCCGTTGCTAGTAAATGCGACAGAGCTTTGTCCAGTGCCTCGAACTGATCCGGGTCGAGGGTTTGCGGAGACATGGTGCCTCCAGACACAGGCAATAGAGTAAAGCCAGACATATTGATTTTACTTCTACTCTATCAATGTCGGGCATATTGAGGCAAGAGTTGCCAATCTTTATAAAGCGTGTTTGCATGCGGCGGCCAGTTTTCTTCGAGCCTGGTGCAGAGGGGCAAGTCTGCTGTGGTGCCGAACGTATCTGTTACGCGTCAGGACTGCACACGCGACTGGATGAGGGCGCTGCAGCCGGGAAACGCCGCTATTTGAAACGTCGCTGCCTGGAGCGGAATTGAATGCCTTGGCGGGTAAGCAAGAGTTTCGAGAGATGCTGAAAAGGGGATCATTCATGTGGTTGATGTTGCTTCTTACTTCTTCGCTGTCTCCCAGAAGGTTGGTTGCCGTGACGGGGGCCGGCGCTTAACTGTGCTACGTGGCAAGTAACAACTGGCCAGAAAACAAAGAGTCGTCAGCGACAATCTTTTCGCCGGATAATGGATGTGCATTTTAGTTTAAATTCATTGCTGCTCGCTTTTGTTGTAACATGAGCACCTGCAAGCAAACACATGACGCCCGGAGTGTGATGTTGTTGAGATGACCCGCCAAGAAGTGTGGCAAGTCTGAAGCAGCTGGTGCACGCCTCTCCCGTCCCCAAGTCAGGCCAAAATCAGTTCAAAGGGGGAAGGCTGTCACTTTAACGGTTAGTAGAGACGAGTCGCTCAATCTTGGGTTAAATAGAAAAAGATGCACAAAACGTAAACGTTCCAGCCAACCGAAGCATGATATAATCCGAGGCCATCCATGAATGAATTACAGCTAACTTAGCTATAATTTCCAGAACCCATATAAACACGATTCACTTTTCAAGGGATCTTGAGTAGCTTATTGTATGTAGATTCAACTTTTTATTGTATATATCAAAGGGTTGGGGAAGCTGTCTTCCCGAACGAGGTTACATTTAAACATTATTAGAAAAACAGTACAAAGGTGGCGAGGCCGATGGCAGTAAAGGCCGGGAGGTTGACACGGCCAGCGGCGCCGACAACAACTGGGCCAGAAGGCTTGGCAGTGCTGGAGGATGTGCTCTGGCCAGGGTTCGACCCGCTAGAGCTGCTGCCAGGATACACAGAGGTGAAAGAGGTAGCGGTCGTAGGCCCAGTGGGAATGCCCGTCGCAGTTCCGGTAGGAAGGATAGTCGCGGTGCCGTTGATAGGGCAAACAATAGTAGTAACGGGGATGGTGGTGTAAGTGGTGACGGTGGAAGAAGCAGGGCAGTCTGTCACCGTGACAGGGCAGTGTGTGACAGTGATAAGGGAAGTGGTGAAGACCGTCGAGGTTGTAAGGGTGACGGAGCCGCTGGTGGCGGGCTCAGTAGTGACCGGGCCGGTAGAGGTGGTACTTCCAGAGGTGACAGGGCCGGTAGAGGTCGAGCCACTGTTGGTAGATGAGGAACCAGTAGGCTTGGTGGTGGTAGAGCCAGTGGGTTCGGTCGTGACAGAGCCAGTGGCGCTGGACGAAGTGGCAGGAGGGGCGGTAGAGGTGCTGCCCGTGCCAGAAGTGGTGGTCGTGACAGGGCTGTTGTTGCACTTGGCTTGGCCGAGGACGCCGATGCAAATGTTGATGGGAACATTGACAAGGCCGCCGGGGGAAGCCTTTTGGTTACACTCAGCCTCGCCGAGAATACCGAAGCATAGGTTGAGCGGGACGCTGACTAGGCCGCCGCCAGATCCAGGGCCGCCGGAGCCGCCATCCTGCGAGCACTTGGCCTTGCCGAGGACAGCAATGCAGCTGTCCACAGGGACAGAGACGAGACCGCCGGAGGAAGCCTTCTGCTTGCACTCGGCTTCGCCAAGGATGCCGGCACACAGGTTGATGGGAACATTGACGAGCTTGCCGGATCCTTTACCGTTGTCGGACGTAGTCTGCTGGTTGCACTTGGCCTGGCCGAGGACACCGATGCAGAGATCGGTGGGGACGCTGACAAGGCCGTCCGAGTTGGCCTTTTGATGGCAGTCGGCACCACCAAGGATACCGAGGCAAAGATCGAGGGGAACGCTGACCAGTCCGGTAGCCTGGTTGAGAATGATGTTAGTTGATCATTGCGAAGCCTGAAGATAAAACGGGTCGAACAGCCGACGTACAGCAACACGGCCAATGATAGCAGCGCCAACAGCGCCCTGAATAGCGGTGAACTTCATGATGCGTATGAACGAGGTTACGCGGTGGAGGAGAAGGGCGAATAAACGATGAAAGCTTTTGAGCAAGAAGAGACCAAGCGAAGGATGGTTGAACGAAGGACGGCTTCAACAAGAGTTGGAAGCAAAGCAAAAGCAAGTAAAGAGGGAATAAGTCACCAGTTGTTGTGTTGATGAAACAAAGGCTTTGGACGTGGGAACTGTCTTCTTTTTAACCACCTGCAGAAACCGGAGGGGGGGGCAAACATGATCCTCCTCCTGGGCTAGACGGCCGCCACAACTGACAGAATGTTTGATACGTTCTGACAGCTCCAAACACGCTAGAGGCTTTTCTTAGTATCAGTCCGTGCATCAGCGTAAAGCTGATTGCCGAGACGTTGGTGCAGTGTTTCACGATGGCTGTCCCTGAAAATATGGGTAACCCCTGCTGCATCTGGCTGCAGGGCTGCGGCTGGGACCCATTGTAGTCAGCGGGCGCTGCAAGCACGACGGCTATAAGCTAGAGGGATTTTCTTTTTTCCATTTCTTTTTTTTCTTCCTCAGAAGCAAAAATTAAAAAGAAAAAAGAAAAAAGAAAAAAAAACGGGGTTGAACTACGCGTAATTGCATTCGCGGCACGCCATTCATCCGGGATTGTGCGACTGCATTCTACGCCTGCAGTCTACGCGAGACACCACTACACTACAGACAGCCAGCCAAGACACAATGGTGAGAAGGATATATTAATTAGGTGGAAGTGCCATCGGATGATAGCAGCCCTGGCATTGACAAGACCCCGCGCTGCCACGGTTAATTTTAAAACGAGCAACTGGATGACTTGCATGGACGAATGGCCCAGGCCCAGTTTTGCAATCTCAACGGGGCGGCGGGTGGTACATATGTTTCTCACTTTGTTATGAAAAGATTGACGGGCCCTGTGCCCATTGGCTGGCAGTGCTAAAAATAGGCCCCTTTGTTATTACTTGTGGCCAGGGGTAAGACGTCAAGCGAGCGTTGACGGCGCTCGGACACTTTTCTCGCTAGAACAACTTGGCGGGCATGGGCACGGTCTTGTCGGAAATTTAACGCTCCCTGATGGCGTTGACAGAAATCCAATCTGAAAATTCATGCAGTGGTTGGATTCGGTTGGCTTAACATGTGCAATTTAACTCTCTGCAGATCAATGCAGTCGTAGCCATTAGAGACGTCTGCGTGGCGTGTGGCCAAGCTCAGCTCACCGAGAGACGTGACAAACTGACCTAATTCTTGCCACTTCTGGCGTCTTTTAGGGAAATGCATCCCTTTACATTTGTGACTTGGCGGAAATGTGGTAGACTTTTTTTTTTCATCGGATTTCCGAAATACGTATTTTTGTCGTAAAAGGCTTATCGAAAAGTAGGTGGAAGAAAAGAAGATTGTATATGTAACACGCCGAGACAGGCCTCACCTGATGAGCAGTAGAGGAGCAGCCTGTTTATAAGTTACCAAGGATGGAAGGTGACACAAGGCACCATGGAGCGGCCCGAAGAAGACCCAACGGGCGCCTGCAGGTCGCCCAACTGCGACAGCAGTTCACGTGATCATGGAAGTCTCACCGGCTCACGGTGCGCCCGTTAGCCACGAAGCGATCACGACCTCGGCGTGAGCCAGTGATCCCAGGAGTACAATAGGGGGGTAAACTACTATAAACAAGATATACAGACCTAGCGAGTTTGGATCTTTACGATCAATCTAAGCAATAGTTCTACTATTGAGAGTTCTACTCTTGACGGACGTAGAAGCTACAATACTATCGTGAACCGCTTAGTGCTACCCTGGAGTCTTTTAACCCGACTACTTCCTCTAAAAAGTAAGCCCTTCTGTGCCTTAGAAATAAGCTACAGTTACACCTATTGAGAAGTTTATCGCTGAAGTGACTCGGCTGTGTGCTGCACTCCATTTGAATTCCGTTCATAACTCGGGCCATTCATGACCGAGCAAGACTCATATGGTCCACCTAGGATAAGTGATGGCACAGAATCAAACTGGCATTCGTCGAGATGCTACGCAATACAACACGGACTTGCAGCAATATCAGACAGTATTTACATTATAAAAGTAGCATAGGTGTATTGATTACCCAATCTACATGTGACTGGGGCTTCAGCTCCAGCAAGAGCCAGATGTTGTTCTTTTCGGCACCGCCAAACATAGCCGTGCTGACCCCAGAGCACTGCTCAAATTTCTCTTCAAGCGATGGTGCATGGACATCATCACCCCGGGACAGAATACCGTCTCATCGGGGTGTCCGTAATATGAGTGCAAGTCGGGTTGGTGTGAGTGTTTGGTGAACAAATAGCGGGTTCGTTGCTGATCCAAGTCTGGAAAGGTTGCGAAACACTGCTGCCAAGGCTTTTGTTTGAAAAAAATAAAAAATAAAAAAATCTAGAATTATTATATCCTATTATAAGGTAAATAT
>JARDXD010001762.1:0-15305 GCA_029218145.1 Aphanocladium album
CTGTAAAACATAACCCGCCGCCCGCCACCAGTCCCGCCCAAACCGACTCGCTGGGCCGCTTTCCCCTCCAAAGCCCATCCATCATCCACCATCATCATCCATCTACGTCAGGCTCATCCATTGACAACAACAACACAAACCAATCCATTGTATGCTTGCTTGCCTTGATTGCTCATTCATTTTAATTTCGCTTCTTTCTGAAGCTTTCTCAACAAGTTTCTACAGTTCATCTCCGCAAAAAGCTAGCATATCCCTTCTCTTGCCTCCACACACGCATTTCTCGTCCGTCTCGTCATCTCCATACCAACACGTCCTTGTCTTGTCATTTCCGCGGTATTGCCTCTCAAGTCTTTTTTTTTGCAAAAATAATATTAAAATACGCAGTAAACCGCAAATCATTACTTTCGCAGAATAATACAACCCCAGACCCCCTGCTGGTATTCAATGTAATCTGTCGTCATCCCAGTCGAATACAACTACTGCTCAGCCTTGTCCTCCTCGTATCGGTAGCCTCGGCGGGCAACGTCGTCGTGTACAATGACGTGCACATATCGTATCGAGCCCGAGAGAAAACAGCACAACGCAGAGCCGCTTCAAACATGTTTTGTTTAAACGAAAACAAACCTTGCAAAGTATTCTCCTCCTCCAGCCCATGTATTTCCCTACTTTTGTCCCTCGATATTACTTACTTGTTCCTTTCTCACTACTTTCTCCGTCAACCCCAAAGGGGCCAAGATTCAAGCAGAGAGTTTTCTTTCTTTCGCTCCAAACCCACCAAGCCAACCCACACACCTCCACCACCCAATCCCCGTGGGAAACAAATGCCACTGATACACACATAAAAGAAAATGTATTATTAGCAATGGGTCTGGGAAACGATTCACCCTTGCTTCGGTTCAATCTAACGAGGAATGCCAATTGACAGGCGGGGACGCGTCTAGCTGGAATGTGTCAACTTAGAGTTTGACCGTCACCGTGCCGCTGGTCCCTGCCTATGTCCACAATACCACTTCAACGTCGCATTCACACGGCGCGTCCACATCTTTCGATATTTCGTTTATTCCTTCTCCTCTTTTTCTTCTATTCCCCTCTCCTTCTCTGATTGCGAGTCATCCCATCTACATTAGCATTCCTGCGCCTTCTACGATTCCACGAATGACAGCCCGTCGGTGCCTGAACAGGCGGCCCTCAATGTCCGTTCGCACAATCCACTCACTCTTTTAACCTGCGTAATGCACACACACAGCACCCGCCAATACGTTATTAGTGTCGTCTCTATCTTCATGTAACTTGGTCCCTGTCTTTTGGGGGCCAGCGTCCACCCGCCCCTCCTACCAGTATTTCCTCGTACGAGCCAGCAAAGAAGCAAGCATGCGGCGGCCAGATATTTTTACTAATAGAAAAAAATTTACCACCTATCCTACCAGTGGTCATTTTTCTTTTGGATCGGTTCTTGTTTCCGCAAACTCGACCGACGGGCGGGTTTTCCGTGCCACGTTACCAGCATTCCAATCGCGACACAACTTGTGCTGCTGGGACAATTCTCATTTCGACCGCAAGGGTAGCCTGCCTGCATGAAAAAAAAAATAAAGAAAAAGAAAGCACGCGCCGCCCAACCAAGGCACCAGAAAGTCAGGGGCTGGAACAGCTGAAACAGTTTCTTCTTTTTCGTGCGTTTTTTTTTTTTTGCCAACCTGGTCGGGACCCCAACCCCAACAGCAAAAAAGCAAAAAATCAGCTTTCGACTTTGGAAATCTCTCACCCCCATTGATCCCGTGTCCTCGGGTTGACCTCAACTTGTGTTTTCCTCAGTTCTCACATCTTCAGTTGCTCGCAATGGTCCCATTGCCCTACGCATACTTTCATTCTCATTGCCGCACTGCTATGCCAGCTTCGTACACTCCTCTTCCTCTTCTTCTTCTTCTTCTTCTTCTCTTCCCTCGTCGACATGTATTCCCTTTTAATTTCCGCATCGTGCAAACTTTCGACCCAAGGAACCCCCTTCCCTGCAGCTTGCACCTTGTCCCACCGTTTTTATTAATATTTTGTTGCCAGACGCAGCCTCTTATTACAAGCGGAGGCGGGCCCGTGCCCACCAGCCATCCTCCATCCATCCATCCTCCACGGCTGATCGACAATCAATCTCGGGCGCCCGATGCAAAGAGCACCGATAAAGTAATGCAGATTGCCTTTCTTTACCAGCTCATTTCCATAAGCTGGCTGCAACCGACGTGATTATAACAATGCTTTCCTTGAAGGCGCCATGTGTAAAATTTCAGCCTTGACCCATATAGAGGCGGGCATCTTCCCACTGCTGCAGTCGACATTCAACCAAATACGTCAACTCTGTGTGCCACCTTGTAAACTGAACCAGTGTGCCAAGAAGCTTGCGAGCCTGTCCCCTCCCTGATCCCCCAGCTTCATGCTGCTTCCGGCAAAAGAGCAGCAGTATCCCTAGTTGGGAGATGGACATTGACCCCTGACGCTACTCAAGCCACTCGGTGGGACGCCCGATATTTCGAGTGCGACCCGATTAACTACGAATTGTACAAGGTTTACATCGTACAATACATACAAGTTGACAAGTTTAGTTGTCGATTTTGCTAAAATTTTCCACCTGATTCAATTTGCCATCTTCTTCAATGTTTCTTGGATTTCGTATTTTCTTTACCATCATTGATATTCAACCCCAGTGTGGTGCCTCTTGGCCACATTGGCCCACCACGCTAATAACTGACAAAAGAGGCCCCCCCTAGTCACTTACATCGTTTGTCCAGCAAACAGGTTTGATTTGCATTAGTATTATTACTGCGGCTCTCTGTCTTCCAAGGGTCCTTGATCCTCGGCACAGTGACCAGCGCGTCATCTCCGTTCTTGGCGAGGCGCATCTTCCCGCTTTTTCATCTGATCGATTGATTCGGCTGTATTCAGAGCCGTTGCGCGGGGGTGCGTTTTACCAACTTCCTTCCTTGGCACGAAGAGAAAAAAAAATTACCGTGCTGTTTCAGCTTGAAAAATCTGAGATATAACAGCGTCACGCCATCTCAACCTGTCCATCGAGCCGTGCCGCTGTGGCGTGCCCACCGAGACGGCGAAACGCCTCCTCGCAGACTGCTACCTCCTGCTAAATCTTGGTCGTTATCATGCATGTACTTCAGCTGCGCTGGCATATGACTTCGTTCCGCGAAGACGCTGCGTTTTTTTTTTCTTTGCCGACTGGGATGATGAAATACGGTCAATCTTTTCACCGCTTGTCAAGCCTATGTCTTCTCGTACAATCCTACATTCTGGGGTCGAGCAGCATGTTTCCTTCTTCTCCGCCACGGCAGCCCTCTATTTTCCTTTTTTTTTCTTTTTTTTTCTTTTTGCTTGCCATGCTGCAAAGTGCTTGCATGCATTGTGGCTCGTCAGTTTCACAAATACCAGGCTTTTCTTACCCCAGGAACAAGTTTTTCTTCTTTCTTTTGGCCGTATGTTCCGGGGAGAGGATTCGGTTTGGGCGGAATGGCTTACAGCCCTGCTCGCCATGTGCACGCTCAGGCAGCACGCAATCGCTGCCCAAACGAGCACTTTTTGCGATTTTCTTTTGACAGCCTGCACGACATCAGGCGGACCCGATGTTTACTTTTTTGGTCTTGATAGTTAAAAAAAAAATTGATGCTCGGTGTGGCGCTCCATTAAGCGAGATTGCCTCCAATGGTCATGATACGATGGCGCAACGATATCGAGTGACGCAGCGGTCGTTTTCTGGCAAGGGCATACATGATGGCTTCGAAACGTATGATGTTGTAATTTGGTTTCACATGTGTTATCGATGCGTTGGTTGCAGTCTGTAGGCTTTCTCAGATTCTTCCTGACCTGCGCCTGGAACCTGCACACCAGTGCGAACAAGACCAGAAAATGAAGCACCATGTATGTCTATCAGAACAAATGTACAAGTTTCTGTCCAGCAACTGCACAAGTCTCTACTCGACGGCATGCAAGCATTATACTAAGCTGCACGGCCAACTTCGTCTTCAGAATCGCTGCAAGTTGTCAATATCAAGACTGCGATTCATGACTACGATAGCAGAGAAAACCAGATAGGTAACGAATACATCACCTGTTTTGCATTAACCCCTCCAACTTCACGAATGAGTGAGCCGTATGCCGTCAATGATATATTGAACAATGTAAGCAACAAAATAATCGCAAACAACCTCCCACATAATTCCCCCTTGCCGCTCCAACACCAGAAATCCCAAGCACCCATCATCAAACATGAAGCCCCTTCCACTCCAACGTCGGAAACTCGCCCAACCGCACCAGATATCTCTCCAACGGCTCTGGATCCGCCGTCGGCATCCTCTCCGCCGCCCGTCCCAACGACGACGAGCCTTCCCCGTTTGCACCCTCACCCAGTCTCACCCCATCGTCCGTCTCTATTTCCGCCTCGTGTCCCTCTTCCTCTTCGTCCCCGTCCGCCTTGAAGCAAATCTCGCGCGCGTGGTCGACAAAATGCCCGCGCAGCGTCGCCCGCTCCAGCTTGGGCACGTCGGCGCGCAGCCCGCGAAGCAAATCCTCCCACGACACCACGCCGTCGTGCTGCAGCTGCACCTGCTGCTCCGCCGAGGGCCGCGCGCCTCGCATGTCCCTCAGCTCCAGCGTCCTGAGCGTGGCCGCGTGCCGCGCCAGCAGGGCGCCGAGGTCCCGCAGCTTCACCGCGCCCCTCGCGAGCGTCAGCGACTGCAGGTGCGCCATGTGCGTCTTGGGCAAGAAGTCGCGCGCGTAGTGCCGCGCGCGCTCCGCTTCCGTGCCGCCGGCAAAGCCGCCGCGATCCAGGTCGAGACGCAGCTCGCGCAGCACCCACGCGCCCTCGAGCACGTCCTCGAGCTTGCTCAGCAGGCTCGGGTCGGCGCGCTGCGCGTGCGCCGCGAGCTGCAGGTCCAGCCGCACGAGCGAGTTGAAGAGGTTGGAGATGAGCGGGAGGTAGCTGGCCTGGTCCATGGCCTCGAGCGCGAGGGGCGCCACCTTGAGCGCGCGCAGCGGCTGCATGTCCGTCGCCAGGTCGACGAGCATCTCGACCTGCCACCCGCCCGTCGTGTACTCGAGCTGCTCCGCGAGCTCGCTGTCGACGTCGTCGTCATCGCCATCGCCATCCCCGCCGAGAGCGGCCAGCTCCACGTCGAGGCCCAGGTCCGCGCGCGACATGAACGGGAACCGCTCCCACGTCAGCTCCAGCTCCTCGAGGCTCTTGAGCCGGCACAGCGCGTCGCACAGCAGGTCCGCCTTGAGCGGCGCGATGCGCCTCTCCTCCGGGTGCGCCGCCAGCCGCCGCGCCGTCGCGCTGCTTTCCCTTAGCGGCCACAGCGCCGGCTCCGGGTCGGCCTGCTCCTCGCTCCACGCCGCCTGCTCCTCGTCCCCGTACACGGCCCGCGACCGGATGCGCACCCGCCGAATCTGCTGCGCGCACTCGGGCCACCGCGACAGCGCGTCCAGCCGCGACGCATTGTCCCGCCACGGCGCGCCCGCAAAGTCCTCCCGCGCCAGCTGCACCCGCAGGATGCTCGACGTGTACGCGCTCGTCAGCCGCAGCGCGCAAAAGTCCTCCTTGTTGAGCAGCCGCGCCACGTAGATGAGCAGCTCGTGAGGCAGACGGCTCAACGGGCTGGTCTGCCGCGGCACGGTGTCGTCTGCAGTGTACAAGTCCTCTTCGTTGTCCATGATTGGGCGCGAGTTGTAGAAAGAAAACAAAAGTCTGTCAAGTTGCGTTTTTTTTTCTGGAGCGGGTAAGACACCCGAGATGTGTGCGTTTGCGTCCGCGCTTGGCTGTGTCAATGGCTCAGCATGCACTCACTGCCAGAGTCTTTGGGGAAGTGTAGTTTTGTGAGAATATATGTCAAAGAAGGCCCGCGCAAGCGATGCTCGAGTCTCTCTGGTACCTGATGCGAATGGCGGTTATGGACGCTGTCCTAACGGCGGCTAGGTATGGGCTGCACCTTGGGTTTCTATCGCCAGGGAAGCGTTTCAGCGCGGGGAGTGGTGGAGCGGCGGATGAGCGGTGCGGGCAGGCTGAGCCCTCTGCACTATCAGATTTTGCGGGCAGACTTCGTAGGCAGCTGTTAGCAGTCCTGGGCTCGGGGTAAGCGCCGCAACGGGGCCCTGAAATTTTGACCAGCCGCGGAGGACAAGTCGTAGCGATGGACCCGGCTTCATGCACTTGACCAAAGTTCCCCTGGCTCCAAAGCCGTCGCAAACCGCCATCAACCATCACGTACAGTGGTGAAGCCGTGATCCGGATTTATGAGGTCGTTCTCCTGTTTATTCGTACGCGCAAGGCTGCATCGGAGATTCGGCAATAGTTGGACTGCTTAGGAAAGGGTCATTCATCCCTCCACGTCGCCATGTTCAAGTACGCCTCGACTGCCCCATCCATATTCACTTTGCGTTGATATTAATGACGAGAGAGGGTTGGATACTGACGTTTGCAGAGCCTACAAGAACCTCTCGCCCAACGCAAGGCTCGGCGTCGGCGTGGCCATCCTGGCTTGGGGTACAGCAGGCCTCTACCTCTCGGATCGCGCAGAGGAAAAGTTCGGCTTCAAGCCGACCGAAAAGGACAAGGAGGAGCTGCGGCAGATGACGCCGCACATTATTACAGTAGAACGGGAAGAAAAGTAACAGCACCCGGTGGGCAGGTCAAAACAGCTTCACGTGTTCTACCACATGTTTGTGCCACTACAAATGCATATGTATAATTAGTTCCATGTCGCATCACACACACCACATCACATCACATCACAGTGGATAACACAGCGTCAAATTTGTTTACTCAGGTGCATTGAATAACTGATAATAAACTAGCATTCATTCCACTCAAAACCAAAGCTTTTGTGCAAATAAGCCAAGTACTTCAACACAATCCTCCAGTTCGCACCTCTCTCCTCGCATCGCAGTTTTTTTCGTTCACATAATACCACACCTAGGATCCTCGAACAAAGAAAGCCATAAGTAAACAGTGAGATAAAAAGCAAAAGTGTCAATGAGCCGCCCAAGCCACGGCATCAGCCGTGGCAGATTACCGGGTACCTTTTTGCGGTCAAGTGAACCCTCCCCCGTCTCTATCGTGATCAAGAAAAAAAGTCTAATAAAAATTGCAACGTGTCAACTCCCCCCCGTCTATCCGTAGAGAAATGCGTTGTAGAACCAATACGCCCTGGCAGAGATGTAGGGCAGTGGTATCAAGCGTAGCACGCGAGTCTGAAGCGCGCCCACATCTCCGTCCGGGGAGTGTAAAAAAAAAGCCCAACCATGAATCTCGAAAGACCTGAAATCAGTAGCACATAAACCAGTAAAAAAACAGAAACCAGAAACCAGAAACCAGAAAAAGCAATTCGCAACGCCTCCGAATGCATCTACCTCCACTGAGCCTTGACTGATAGCATAATATTCCCAAGCGACATATTTGCGTAACACAAGGCTGATTTCAACTTTTTTTTTGTTTGATTCGTTTGTTTGCTCGTGTTCTTGTTTCGTTGCATCGGTTTTCGCGCGAGTTCGTCAAGGCAGGACAACTGCAGAAACAGCAGTTACACAGGGACACTTTGCGCGATGCCAAGCCCATGGCTATAGCACAGCAGAGCAGAAGCCATCAAGGCGTTGCAACGAAGCAGAACAGTGGCTGGGCAAGCTTAAGAGCGGTTCTGAGCACCGGCACCAGGGGGGAACATCTGGGCCCAGTCGAGGCTCGACTGAGGGGTGCTGCTGGAGGCACCGTACATGGGCTGTCCGTTCATCGAGGGAGGGACATTGTAGCCGTGCATGGGCTGTCCGTTCATAGAGTTGACATCGCCTCCATAAGGCTGAGAGCCACCCATGACAGGAGGAGCCATGCCACGGCGGTCGCCGTTAGCGGGGTTGTCCATGCGTCCCATGCTGGAGGAGCGGGAGAGCTGGTTCTGGTCGCCGGGCATACCGTTCATGCCGTCCTGGACAGGAACCATGCCGAAGGGGTGAACCATGCCGTCGCCGGGCATGCCGTTCATGTGGTTCATGTCACCTTCGGGCATGCCAGCGGCCTTCTGAGCCTGCTGGTTCTTCTTGACGTGCGCCTGGGGGTGAGAAAGGTGAGAAGCTCCGGTGGGGTTGCCACGGCGGATGGAGCACTTTTGGAAGTGGCGCTTCAGGATATCACTGCGAGAAAAGGTATCGCGGCAGAGAACACACATGTAGGGACGGTCGCCGGTGTCTGAGCAAACGGGTTAGCATGTCGACGCGTCGCGAAAATGGCACTGAGTAGGGCAAAACTTACGGCGCAGGAGATGACGCTTCAAGTGCTTGGCGTGCAGGTACGTCTTGGTGCAGTGAGGGCAAGGGAACTTGCCATCGGCATCCTTGACCGGGATGACAGTGTTCTTCGCAGCCTGGGTGCCAGCGGCGGGGGCAGCAGGACGGCCGGGGGCGCTGGGCAGGATGCCTCTGCGGCCCTGAGAACCAACAACGTGGGTAGGCTGCTCATTGTCGCCCAGGACGCCGTTGTTGGGCATCATAGGTCCGGGGCCGTAGGGCGAGCCGACGCCGTTCTGGCCCATGAGGCCACCAGGAGGCATGGGACGCAGGACAGGAGGACCGCGGCCGCCAGCAGGTGCGGGAGCAATGGGCTGCGGGTGCGAGGCAGCGGTGGTCGCGCCGGGCATCATGGGCTGAGAGGTACCGTAGCCGGTGTGCGGCGGGTACGGGTTCTGAGCCATCGAGTACATACCGCCGCGAGCGCCAGCCTGAGTGCTCTGAGGGTAGCTGGGAGGCAGGTTGTGCGCAGAGTTGGGCGTGTTAGGCGTACCGGTGCGCGGCGTGTGCGGGTTGCTACCACCGTAGAGAGGCTGCATGCTGGTGGTGGAGGGCTGCAGCGGCGGCAGCGTCTGAGGCAAAGGAGAACCTGGCTGACCGTGATGCGGCGAGAAGGACGCCGGCGACGGATAGCTGTGCGGGTTGGAGGTTCCGTTTATGCCATTGGTGGGATAGGGAGAGTTATCCATGCTCGTGCGCGCAAAAAACGCGTCGTGGGGGACTTGTGGGAGATGTTTTTGGGGGACGGTTGTCGAGGTTTGAAGGGAGGAAGGAGCGCGACGACGAGGTGGCGGACGACGAAGACGCAGGGAAGAAAGTCGCGATTGGTGTTTTGACGGATGTTCGTTTGCAAGGGAGAGTGCAGGTGATCCAATGACCAGAAGAGACGAAGCTCAAAGAAGTCGACGATGAGGACAAAAGACAAAGTCGGAGAGTGAGGATCTTGAGGTTGGTTGATTTGGATCTCCACGCGGTGATGGTAAGAGAAAAAAAAGCGGCGGCGTTCCAGAAGAAGTGGATGAGGCTCGTTGGAGGCACCTACGAGGTTGTGTTTTTGGAGGGTTCAGAGTGGAGAAAATGGGCCACTTCGGTTTATGTACTCTGGGTTTTTTTCCTTGCCCTTGGACCGGGGGGGCGGCTACTGTACCTGGGCAGCGAGCAAGAAGAGCAGAGCGTAGCCGGCAGCAGCAGTAAAACGAAAAAAAAAAAAAATTGGGAGGAGGGTAAACGGAAAGGGAGGGGGCGTGTGAGGAGAAAAGCGAGAGAGCGAGAGACGAGCAGCGCGATGAGCAAGGGGGGTGTGAGAGGGGTGAGAATTGGGAGATGGCCGGGTGCGAATGAGAAGGTGGGAAAGGTGTGTGTGTGTGTGCATGTGCGCGTGGTGAGGGAGCAAACTGGGTGCGAATCTGCCGTCTCTGGTTTAGCACCAAAACGCGCTGAAGCGCAAAAGTCCCAGCGGCTGTACGGTGCTGGAAGGGATCTGCCACAGGGCATGCGACTGCTGAATGAGAGGTTTTACAGCGCTCAGTCCGCTGGGAGGCCAGCGGAGGCCAGCCTCGCGCCGACCGGAACCGTTGGGGGTTCTGGCGTGTTTGCGCGCGAGGTGTGGCTTGAAGGATAGTGGCAAGTGGGGGTTGACACCCTTGCTCTATGATTTTTTGAATTTTGTGAATTTTGTCGTTTTTGTCGTTTTTGTCGTTTTCTGCTGCTCCTGGTTCTGGCAGTGCTCGTTAGGATACTGCTGGTGGTGGTGGTGCTGGTGATGTGATGCTTCTGCTCTGCTACGGTTGCTGCTGCTACGGTTGCTGCTGCTGCTGTTGCCACTGCCGCAAGCAGAATAGGGTTATGGTGATGCCGAGCGCGACACACCTATGTACAACCACCGCCTCGGCCTAGCTGTCTTGGGCCAGTCTGACGCTAAAACGAAAGGGCGAGAAAAAAACGAATTATTAAAATTTTAAAAAGAAACCAGACACGCACACCACCAACCACCGCTACTCGCTTTCGCCGCCGCCGCCATCGACGCCTGCAGCAAGGTTTTTCTGGGTCCGTCTTTGCAGGAGCGAGTCGCGCGGCTGGGCTGAGGGTGCTGGAACCAACCACGCCAACCCGGCAAACTGAGTTTGACCATGACGAGGGAATGCAAGTAATAAAAACAAATAACCGTCGTTTGAATAATTACGCAGCCGGTGCGCTATCTGTTCGTGTTTGTTTCTCCGGGATTAGCGACAGAGAGAGAGAGAGACGAGCGTCGCAGCATGGCTCTCTGCGACGAGGCCTGAGCAGGGCAAACAGGCGCTGCCTGCCCGCTGCGACAAGAGGCAACAGGAAGCTTGCTTGCCAGGGCCCTTCTCAGCAAATATTGCATCACGATGCAGCATGGCATGGGCAATAATGCAGGCTACCTAGGCCGAGCTGAGCATAGTCACCGAGAAAAGCGCCGTCTTTATTAGGCAAAACTGGTCTTGGCTCAGCCAGCGAACAAGGGCACCTTGCATGCACCAGCGGCCCAGTGACATGTTTGCCCTTGCCAGCGCCGCCACAGGGCTCCTCTGGTTCTATTCGATACGCCCACGCAAGGCTTCAAGAGTTCCTCGAGTCTCCAAAGGGATGGGGCCACTCGCCTGGTACTACAGGCAGGGCACACCTTGGCACTGGGTGGCAGTAGAGACGCACAAACTCTTGTGTTAGCTGCATAGCCGTCACCTCCTCAACACCCTGTGTACGTTCCGAAATTCCGAAACGGGATAGATTCATTAAATTAAATAGCGTCTCATGCTGGCTTTGACCTGAAAACTCGACGCAATCGGCCACCCTCCCTGTCTGAAGCCTGGTCACGAGAACGCATAGCTTTTTCAGTCGAGTCCAGCCCAGCCGACATCGTGTCGGTGACGATAGCCATGCCTTACCTGCAGTAGTGGCAATTGATTCCAACATTTGCCTTTTTCTTGCCACATTAGTTTCTGACCAAGCCGTTTTTGTACTCGTCCATGATGACATGCGTGATTCCTTTGCCTTCTAGATTTACTGCTCGCCACCATCGTTTCTGCGAATGCAATTACCTTTGCCGATTCCATACCTCGATGAAATCACAACAGCAGTGTATGTATCTGCAAATTTTGCATGATTAGTCTTTCCATCTGGCCGCCCGTCGCAAAAGTAGCACTAGACCATACGGTAAACTCCAAGACAGATAGGCGCGGTCTGGGCACCACTGAGCCTGGCCCCTCCCTCATCCACCTGCCAGATCAAGAAGCCCCGCGGAAACATGACTTTCACTGGGCCACTTACTCGCGTCACCTCATCGTGTCTGGAACGCGCGCACCCCGAAGATGAGCCAGCGATGGCCCAAGTCCTAGTTGGCCGAAAACCGAAAAGGAGCCAATGCGCTCGAGATGGCCGTACACCTACTCGCCGGAATCTACGGCACGCATTACACCGAGCTAATGGCAATTTGGCAAGGCAAACAAACCAAAGACGGTGATGGCGAGCAACATGGAAACAGAACAAACTGTCAAGTCAAAAAAAAGACTTGACACGCCCCCTCCAGCGAGCAGTAAAGTCTAAATCGAGAGTCAGCGGCAGGCCGGTAAACTGCGGCAATAGACTATGAGGCGTCTTGGCCTGTATGACCAGGCGGTGGTGGCTGTCTGTTCTCACTCCTTGTGGCCTGGCACGTCATGGCCTGTCACGTCACTCAAAACAGGGCTCCTGAACCTGCCACCGAGCCAAGAAGCAGCCACGTAAACCTGAAGGAAGTTGTCTGACCGGTGCGAGATTATGCCAGGAAGCCAGATCTCATTGACTTGCTCTGGCAAAGCCAATGCCATCGACTACACTAGCAGCTTATAAAACCAACCACAGAAACAACCGACGTCGTTGAAGACTGGTGGGGTTCCTACTTCGCGCAAGGGCCCCTATCTTTTTTTTCCTTCTACAGCACAATCATCGCCTGTAACCGGGTCCTCCAAAGCCTTCAAAGTCCTGTCGGCGCTGGGGAGAGTGTTCCGGGTGGTCGGAGTGTGGTGGGCTCGCACGCCATTTGTTCGGCTTACGGCAGAGCCAAACGCTTTTTCTCGATACAAGGCCCCTCCCTCAGACAAAAGTCGAGAAAACAAGCCAAACCCTCGAGAGTGGACACAAGCCCGCTAGGAAATAAAAGAAAAAAGAACCACAACCCGTCGACCACACAATGAGTGTTGGAGGGGCCAGTGGCCAGGAGGAAGCAAGGCAAACTGGAAAGAAGGAAAAAGGTGTGGTGGGGGGAGGGGCAGTTTGCTTGTCTGGCCTGGCTAGCATGGACGATGTTCCGCATAGTTGGCTCGGTGGGCGGGACTCCAGTTTGGCACCAAAAACCCGTGGGTAACGGAGAATTGGTGTGTGGTTGAAATCTTTATTCAGCGGGGAGCTGTTATTTCTTTGCCTCGTCGGAAAGACGGTTCGCAGTTCCAATGGGGCTCCCCCCCCCCCTCCTCAGCTTTTCGCTGGTGAGGCGAAAGAGGAGACCACTTGGCACAAGGGAAAAAAACAACGACATCTCCCATATTCCCATACATACGGCGGGGACAATGTCTCCATCCCATTGTTTAGTACTAATACACCAAAGGGAACAGGTTCATGGAAACAAGTTGCAATTGACATTGGTCGAGACACCAGGTTACGAAAAGACGTAGCAACAAAAGAGAGATGATACGGAATCACGAGCCGGTAAGAATCCAATCCGGCAAAGTGGCGGCTCGCAGTCCATTACCTCATCGACATCAGACCACCAAACCAGTCTCCCTGAGAGCCCGACACCGCTCAGCCAGCATGCGTGCCAACCCCTTGTATTATTTTCTCGCTGCTTCTTCCTTCGTCAGTCCTCCGAGTCCGTCCTTGACGCTAGCGGATGATGTGCTCGCCGAGCTGGCACACCCCCATCCCTCGCCGCTCACACCACCTGGAACATATTGGCACCAGCCTACAGCAAGTAACTAGTGCTACCACACCAAATCCATGCCCGGCTCCGGGCGTTGGCGCTCGCTGCAGCCTGGTTGTGATAGATCGCTTATTGCCAGCGTTCGACCAGGGTTTGTGCCCACGCCTTGCCTGCTTTTGCTTTTGCTTTTGCTTTCTTTCCCGACACAGCCAGCCACACTCTTCTCGCTGACCACGCTCACACACACTGACACTGGCAGCCCGCAGAGCCCTGGTCTTCTTGTCCTTTTGTCTGCCTGCCTGGCTGTCTCTTCCGGTCCGGCCTGCCTGCATGAGATCTGACCAGTCCAGCAGGAGTCCAGCACTTTGCGTTAGCATGCGCCGCTATTGATCCACCAGTAGCACGTTGTGGCCTACGGGCAGGGGGGGTGTGGTGTGCGAGACAAGTATGTGCCAGCATTAGACCTAGCTGGTCGAGAGACACCGCGACTTGGAACAAGCAGAAAAAGCCACGATGTTTGAACACAGTTCTGCTTCGTCTGGGCCATTATTCATTTCCCCGTCACCTGGCTCTGTTGTAAGGGGTGATGTGTCCGTCTGCAGCTCGTCTTACTCGTGTGCCGATGTACGCCTGCCCAACGCCAAGCACTGCTCCCTTCCTTGTAATAAAAATAAAAGAGAATATAGCCTGCCGCAGTGATCGTGCAGCGTCCATAAATTGAAAATGGTACTTGCATAGGCAGGCTGGCTCGGAGCAAAGGCCGCTATCTAGCTCCGTCTAATGAAATGAACACCTTCTGCTACCACCCCTGCAACAAAAGAAATCTCTCACCATCTTGATTCAGAAATTCGTGTCGCCGCGTATTACTTTTACTGACGGGGTTGTATTTACGGTAAATAATAATCTTTTTGCCCAAACGGCTGAGCCGGTACGTCACTGTCAATAGCCAAACGCCTCTGCAATCTTATTCTCTCGCCGCAATGTCTGCACGAGATGTCATCTCGCCGTATGGGACACCCAAAGACTATTGCTGGTGACGCCCCGGCTCCTCAGCGCCCCCCTGTCAGCTAGACGAACAGGGGTGCCTAAAAAAATTCTAAACATCACCTGAGCAGGAAGAGCGGTAATAGTTGATGTGGCATATTGCTCAGATAGTATTCAAAGAATGTTACGTTCCAGGGGAAAGGGCCTTGCTTCCCGGAACGGGCCCAAGTAGAGCCCTGCGATTGAAAACCGATGTTGGGTCATGTTTTTCTCGCCATTATCCCATTATCTCAGATTTCGAAAGCCAGGTGCAAGGCCCCAGAGCCTCTAATCCACCATGGTCACATTTTCGAGGCCCATTTGCCGGCAACTATGCCGGAGGTAACAAGGGCACCCACAAGGTGGTGTGTGTGTGGGCAGGCACTTGCAGAGCAGGCAGGCAGGCAGGGACGCCAGAGAGGGCCGCCTTTCTTCCTTATTATGAATAGACACAGTCCTGCATTGAGGGGAGAGTAATGGCCAGGGTGGCCCTGACCAGCCCGGAGAGAGACGATGTGAGCGGACAGAGGGCGCATCGCAATAAACCGAACGGCCGAACGAGCGGACTCGCCGCGCGCACGCAGGCTTTTGAAACTCAGCCGCGGCGGTCTTTGGCGTCGAGGCTCGCTCTCAATGGCTGATGAAGGGAGTGTTACGTGTCAAGGATGAGCTGGTTAGATTGTCGAAACCAAGCCAGGCCGTCGCAATCTACCTTGGCGTGGCACAATTCTTCAGCAAAATGTCCTGTCTAGAATACTTTGCTTATTGCATTCTCATACAGCGCTTCTTTCAGGAACCCGTTTCTCAGTGAGTAGTTCAGTGGGGGCCAGCAGAGGTGAGTGAGCGAGTGAGTGAGTGAGTGTGTGGATACGACAAAACATACGCTTCCCAGTGCCCACCATCACCACCATCACGGACATCTCACGCTTCTGCCATCCGTTGTGCTAGCGATGGGCTCCAGAGCTTCTGGATCACTGGTAGAAGGCCCCCCATCCCCCAAAACGAAGCGCCGCCCAGGCAGTGGGACCTATACGTAGGC
>JARDXD010000501.1:0-15273 GCA_029218145.1 Aphanocladium album
GGTTAAAGTGTGAAAATGGCGGGGTGCAGGAGGGGGGGAAGCGCAAAAAAAATCTCGACAAAGGCGCGGGGTTCGTTGCTCGCGGACAGCGTGCAGAGCCACGAGCAGCTGCAGAAACCCTGGAGAAGAAAAATTCTTACCTTGTAGATAAGCATGATGGCGGTATTGTCGTGAGAAGAAAAACGAAGAGGCCGTGAATGAAAGTGGTCGAGGTGGAGGGGAGGAGGGAGAAGGGAAAAAATCGAAGCGAAAAAGGAAAGGCAAAAACAGAGGATGGGCAGAAAAAGTGGAGGGGCTGTTTTTTTCTTGGTGGTGGTGCTGGTGCTGGTGGTGCTGGTGGTGGTATGGGCGCTCTCTGTATGGCTGTCCTCCCCAACTGCTCGAGTCCTGCGTGCCTGCCTGCTCACAAGCGGGCGGGCGGCCGGGCGGCCAAAGAGGGGCAGTCTGTTTTGTCTATTTTGGTGGGGTCGAGAGCTTTTATTGTGTGCTGTTCCTAAGTAGCCTACTCGCGCGCGCTGGGCTTTGCTCACCATTGTAGGATGCATGTTATATGTTACTGGCTGGAGCAGGTAGATTGCTCCTTTCTACCCATCAAGCCACACCTATAGGTAAAGGTTGTGCCGTTCCTCTCGTGCCGGCCTTGGTTTGCAGCGTCGGCTTGTTGCCCTACCAGTAGAGGGGCTGATTCGGCGTCCCTGGCTGGGGCTAATGGTCTTGATTCAGGTACAACATATGGCTCAAGGTGAGGTAAATGTGAATGGTTGACCCTCTTGTGTGTAGTGTTCCGAAATTGGCGATGCGATCTATCCGTTGAAGTGGTCCTGTGGTACATTTGCTAGTCGCTGCAATGGTAGACAAGAAACCCAGCGTCGAGTAATCACAACGTCTATAGAGCTGGAGAAATCGCAGCGCATCAGTAACAGCCCAATTTTATAACCCTACCATAGCCATTGGACTGGTGGTTTTCACCATATAAGATTAAGCTGTAATGCAACGTCTGCAGGAACTGCTCAGGCTTGTTGGCGAAATCACGTCCAGTATCACCACCTACCCTATACAAGTTCCATTAATGTGGCAGGCTTGTCTGCTGCTACGCCACTACGCCAACTGGCAGAAGATCATCTAGGCATTATTCCAAAACCTCAATATAGCATTCGTTTTAGATCAACCATGGATTCTTCTGTATATAGTCTTCTGTCTGTCAAAGCCACAGTGGGACGATTCCCTCCCGAGGTCAATGCAGCAAAGGCTGGACTTGGAAGCAGAACTGCCTTGCAAGCAGGCAAAAAGTATCAACAGCGTGGCGTGGCATCGATCTTGCCCGGTCTCTTATTACGTAGTTGATGATGTACTCTGTAGCCAGTCCCAAAATAAACAAACATCACCTACCTACACACGCTCTCTCCGTCCTGCCCATCACTCCCAAGTCCGCTGATCGATACCTCGCTCTCATACTTTACTACGTACTGAGTACGCGCAAAATCACCCCACCCTCGGACTACGGCTCGGATCGGACTGTCCAACGCGCGTGCGGCGGGTTCCAAGGCGGACGGTCGCCCAGGGTACGTACCGGTACAAGCCAGTCCAGCCCAGGGAGGCTGAGCACGCAGGTACCGAATTATCAGATTGCAACATGATTTCAATTTCACCCCATCGCTCCCTGCCAGTAACAATCAAGTGCCAGACACGCAGGGCAGGACAGGGGTTGCGCGACACATGCCTACCTTGGGGGGGTGGCGGGATGGAAGTCGGATTGCCGAGTGGTGTCATTTCAGGGACCAAGCCAGCATTGTTAGCTCGCTGAAAACACGCTCTGGTCTGCCAGCAACTCGCCAAAAAAAGAGAGAGACGCGCCTGCGAATAAGCAATCTAATTAAAAGCCCCAAGGCCTTTTTGATGGGGTCTTGGGCTTGGCTCGTGAGCACAACCACGTCATCCTGCCAATGCCTTGCACACTGTGTGAAGTCTGCCCTTGGGAATTCTGGTACTTGAAGGTTTTGAGATTTGTTATCCATACAAGAACCAAACAAGTCTTGATTGAAAAGGGCATCTTTGTCTTACCAACTAGTCAGGGGAAACGGTGCAAAATGCTGGGCCACTTTTTGGGCTGGGACGAGAGAGGCGAATACGCCCTTGGCCTCTCCGAGCTTCCGTTCCAAACAAGGCAACAAAGTACCCAGTTTTTCAGCAAAAAAGAATGGAGTACTGGTAAAAGAAACATGCAACAGCAGACAAAATAGCATGTCGCCCAGTGACTTTTAGCGTAGGCGGCTTCATTAGCAGCGAATGCGGTACCAGCGTTCGCCCCTGGCAAGTAGCCTTGCTTGCAGTATCCAGCCAGTCCCGCGCTGGCCGAGGCCATCTTTATTCCGGGCGATCCACCCCCAGCTGCGACGCTCCCGCTCTCGCTTTCTTTCCCTCCATCAACTCTTCCTCGTGACACTCCTTTTTTCATTTTATTCAACTTGTTCATCTTTCAAGATTGGAACAGGAAAAGTCAATCGCATACCCACGTTTTCCGACTCGATTGCGACAAACGGCTTTTGCTCGCCGCATAATTCTGCACGCGTCAATCCATCGCTTCCGAAAACGATCGATAAGAACTACGCTCCTTTTTTTTCGCCACTACGACGCCATAATTTTTTCCCTGGCTCTCTGCATGGTGATTTCATCATTGCAGGACAAACGCGCCGCGCGCAATCCTCGCTCTGCCTCATAGACTCGCCAAGTTCTCGATACAACAGCACCAACCCACTCAGCAATACAATAATACAATAATCGCGCTGCCATGGTCAACGCCACATCGGCCAGCCTCTCTTCCTCCTCCATCATGCCCAACAACGCGACCCTCTTCGACACGGCGCTGCCGCCGCTGCCCGCCTACGACCTCCAGCCCCGACCGGACCTCCTGTCGTGGTGCCCCGACTTTTGGCTGTCGCTCGTGCTGCCCGTCGTCGTCTACTGGGCCATGAGCCTCTTCTTCCACTGCATCGACACGCTTGACCTGTTCCCGCAGTACCGCCTGCACACGCCCGAGGAGATTACCCGCCGCAACCACGCGAGCCGCTACGAGGTCGCCCGCGACGTCGTCATCCAGCAGCTGATCCAGGTCGCCACCGGCGCCGTCCTGCAGCTCGCCGACCCCCCCGAGTACGTCGGCAAGGACGGCTACGACATTGCCGTCTGGGCCACCCGCGTCCGCCTCGCCCAGCGTGCCGTTCCGGGCCTCCTCGCCCTCGTCGGCCTCAACGCCACCGCAATCTCCAAGAACATGGCCGCCTCGCACCCGCTGCTCGCCGGCGCCGTCGCCGGCGGCTACTACCCCTTCCTCAAGACCGAGGCCGCCGTCCCCGTCTTTGCCGCCTGGGAGATGGCCGTCGCCAAGCTCATCTACCACGTCCTCGTCCCCGCCCTGCAGTTCTTCGTCGCCGTCTTTATCCTCGACACCTGGCAGTACTTCCTCCACCGCCTCATGCACATCAACCGCTGGCTCTACACCACTTTTCACTCCCGCCACCACCGCCTCTACGTCCCTTATGCGTACGGCGCGCTCTACAACCACCCCTTTGAGGGCTTCCTCCTCGACACCCTCGGCGCCGGCATCGGCTTCAAGGTCACCGGCATGACAACCCTCCAGGGCACCTGCTTCTTCACCTTTTCCACCATGAAGACCATCGACGACCACTGCGGCTACGCCTTCCCCTGGGACCCCCTCCAGCTCATCACCAACAACAACGCCGCCTACCACGACATTCACCACCAGACCTGGGGCATCAAGACCAATTTCTCCCAGCCCTTCTTCACCTTTTGGGATCAGATCCTCAGCACAAAATACAAGGGCTCCCGAGCCGACCGTCTCGCTGACAAGAAGCGCACCGAGAAGACGGCGGAAAAATAAAACGGCAGCCTCTCTATTGTCTGTCTACATCCTCCTCCCTCTTGATCGGGGACGGCAACGCTTGCCTCTTGACAGGAAGGGAGGGGCCTTATTGTTTTATGAAATGGCTCTTTGTTTTCTCCAATTTTTGGCCCTTTTTTGGATGACGATGTATGGTTGGGTTCGGTCCTGCGTTGTTTTTTTGTCTCTTTTGCGGCTGCACTCTCCAGTCCCCCCGGCGCTCATTCGTTTTTCTTTCTTCATCTTGCCGGGATGATTTGGTTTCTGTGGCAAAAAAAATCATAATACTATAATCAGGTGTACGCGTTGTCCTTTTTTTCTGTCATTGGCACGGCCACGCGTCACTAACCCTTGTTTTGCAAAGTCTTGACAGGCTTTGCGGTGCTGTCCTAGCATCAAACTCCTTCTTCTTGTATTATATATTTCTTTCTTCTTCTTCCACACTTGGGTGTATTATACACATCTCGAGTCTCTTTTCAAACCATTATACTCTCGTTTTTTATAGCATGGCGATGTCATTGGGGCTGTCTGAATAGGATTTCTGAATTTACCATATAATGTCGATAAACAATTAATTAAAACAATGATCATTCTGCTTGACTTGAGTTTTACATTTGCGTGCACTTGGATTTGAAAAGTAATTCTTAAAGTATTTGTATTTTTGGCAGTTGAAATGCGGCTCCACTGCCTACTTCTAGCAAAAGTTTTGCATCATGAAAAAAATCAAGCAACATAAAATGGTATCTCTGTAACCGTGGAGGGATATCTAAAACCCCACGTTTTGACGTATTAAAACATCTGGCCTGTCAGCCTACCAGAGGAAGATGATGACGGAAATCTAGCCAACGAAAAATGAAAAATGAGGACTCAAGAACGCCTGATTTTTTTCCTCAAGATATATCCGAAAGAGAAAAAAAAAAAAAACAGAGGTATCGATCATATGCAAAAAGCTGAAAACAAAGTCACTGCGCACCCTGGGCAACAGTATAAAAAAGTAGACAAAAGGGGAAATATAGAAGAAAAAAAGAGTGAGGTGGTCACCTAGTGACCTGTTGTAATCGAATCTGCCATCCAGCTGAGCTCAGTCGCAAAGTCATCAAGACCAATGTCAAGACTTGAGCCCAAAAGGTTAGAGCCACCGTTGCTGCCCACAGTCGGCTCGCCTGACTGGGGTAGGAGCATTGGTGAGGTGACTGTGGTAAATCGCGGACTTTTAGAAAGCGTGCTGTCGGCAGCAGGAAGCTTGCCCGTGGAAAATGTAAGCTGTGGTAGGCGGTATCGTGAAAACGACGCTGTGGATGGAGCTTTGACATGCTTGATGGTGTGTGATCGAACGGTGCCGATGTAAACCTCATCGCGGCTGGAAAAAGGAAAGCGCTCATCAATATCGTCGTCGTCTTGAGATTCGTCATAAAAAGTTGGGAATTCGCCCGAGGTTGGGGAGGCAGGTGAGTTCATGGCACTCGACAGGGTGGAGGACGGACATGCCGATTGCAAAGTTGTGTCCAAGGTAGAAAGACTTGAGCTCTCTGGCATGGACAGCTGTGCGAGAGGCTGTCTCGGCACGGGTGATATCAAGAGTCCCGATGCCGCACCAGTCTGGAGAGTAGGCTGAGGGTTTCGCGGTGACGGTACCACAGTCTGCGCAGACGAACTTGTGGCCGTGGCAGGAGAAATACCTCTCTTGAACGGCGGAGGAGACAGTCTTGTCATGTATTGCGGCTCTTCGGCAACCACTGCAGAGAGGCGACCTGTGTTGCCGCCAAAATAATCGTCATCCTCCTCGTCAACCTGATCCAAGACGTCGAGGGCCAGCGCGCGAGGATTGACTGAGGGGCCAAGGCTGCCGCGCGAGACTGGACGTATCGATGTGCCCATCTCTTCAACAAGGAAGCGACGCAGCGACGCAGGAGAAATGTCCCGCGTGCGGGTCCCTTCGGATGCCGTCTGGGGTCGAATGTCATAATTGGAAGAGGCCGAGGTGAGACTCCGGTGATCGTCGTTACTAATAGAGCGGCCGCGACTCTCAGGCGGGGGAATAATGAGTGTCTTATTGAAGAAGCGCTTCCAGGAAGACTTGGTAGGAGAGGTGATGGAGCGGGAGGGGTCCTTGGAGGGAAAAGGAAAGGTAGTTGAGAGGGCCGGCGCAGCGGTGCCTATGCGGCGGATGCATAGGTCGGCATGGGAAGGTGCAGCGGGCTGCGGCGCAACAAACTTGGAACCAGGATCCATGGTTCGCAAAGGTTCGTCGGATAGCGATGATAATGAAGCGCGGCGGATACGGCTGGTGCCTTCCTCTGGTATATATAATGTGTTGACCTTTTGGCCCGGCAAATATGGACAGGTCGTCGTGGAAGGCATTGCAGGATCACACATTTCTGCTGATCCGTTTACCTCGTACTGTACAGGCGTGCGCACAGCCATGTTAGTGTCTGGATTGGGCAACAAAGAAGCAATGACCAGATGAGAGATCCTGCGTGGTGGTCCAAGCTGGGAACGAAGTTTGCCGTGGCGGTGATGACGGTGAGGGGAACAAACGAAAGAGACATACATAATAGTAGTAGGTGCGGCCCATGGCAAGGCCGGTGTGCATCTTATATCGACTACCAGCGCCGTCGCAAACATGGTCTTGGAGGGAGTGACAGCCTCGCCAGTGACCGCGGCCGCGCCGGACGTCGCGTTCCATGGGATAACATGCGGAAAAGTTATCCCATGAGCCAATCAGCTGGATTGTGACAACTGATGGATCCGTCTCACTGCGAGTTGAAACGCCATGGTCAGCGAAAAGAGATTTCGTGGAAACAGAAGAGAATAAAATGTCCCATACGAGACTCATGAATCGAAGCGAATGCCAGCATGGGAGATTGTGATATTGGCCCCACGGTGCTTCAGCCATGTGGCTTGAAGCTGGCGTCCACTGAGAACGCTGCACAGGCAAACAGAGCAAGTTGGCAGGCTCACTTGAGCAGACCGTGTGTGCTTTGCTTGATGCCAATAAATTGATCCAATGAATTGCTGGTGGCTCAGGATGTGCTGGCTTGTGCACCAGCATCGATCCGCACACCGGTTCCAGTTTAAGCGGGCGACGACATGGCTCGAGCATCGATAGAGGCAAGCTGCATGTAGTTTGATTGCAAAGCGCTGGCAAGTTGGGCATGAAGCGAAAATATTGCTTGACCTAGCGCGCAGATGTCTTGCGCGGTGTTGTCTCTTTCATTGGGTTGACGGTGGCACTCAGCCGCGCCCTCCAGTGAAAGCACCACAATAGCAAGTATTGAATGGAGCCAGTCTCTGCAGCGTTGCAAGACAGTGGCCACTCTAGATTGACACGATTGGGGGTATTGGAGGAGGATCGAGGCGAAGGGGAACAAAGCAAAAATGCGAGACAAAACCAAGCGAAGGGCAGCCGCAACGGTGAATGACTTACAGGAGGAATGCAACCAGGGTCCTCGAAGGGTCCATAGCAACGCGATGGAGGCAGTCGCCTCAATCTGATGAGCCGCAAAACAGGTTGAGAGGAAGAAAAATATGGCAATTGCTTGGAAGTTTTCGAGCGAGACGAAGTTTCTTTTCAAATCATGCGGAAAAAGGCGAAGCGGTTATGCGCTGTATTTCGAGACTGTTGGCAGCCAGCCGGGGCCAATCCAGGGCGCGAATATTGGGGCGTGAGACTGGAGGACGTGTTTCGGAATCCCTGGAGCGAGGGCGCCCCAGTTTACAGAAGAGTCGGGACCTGAACTTGCGAAGAAATGCAATAAAAGAATGAGCGTCAGGGTAGGCGTTGCGAATATGGACAAGTCAAATGATATATGAAAAGGAAGTAGAAAAGGATAAATGTGAGAGACGGGGAGAAGAGAGGTTGGTTGTTGTCTTCTTTTCGCGGCGTGGGAGCAGGCTGGATGTAAAAGGTGCTCGCCCCTCAGTCGAACGATTGGAATGATGGAGACAATGGCAGTAGGCGAATGCAGCAACAGCGTCGAATGGCCAAAACGCAAGAATGAAGCAAGGGCGGAAGCGAAAAAGAAAAGGTTGTTTCCCGCACAGTGAGAGGACGGATTAAACAATGGTAAAAGTTGAAACAACGAAGAGGCACCAGCTCCTTTGCGCGACCCGACTTGGACACTGGTTCTCAGCTGCGGCTCAGCTGGGTGGTATTTGGTACCTGAATCATGGGTCCTCCCAGTGGCGGCGGAAGTCGTCTGCAAGTCTCTGCAAGTCGGATGATGGGCTAAAGCTGTTTAAGAAGTGAGCCAGCACGACACGATAGAGGAGGGATGCGAGTTGCAAAGGAGATGCAAAAGCGCAGGCGTGCGGCGTGATGGAACATGAGCAATTCCTGACCAAGAGGCAGGATAAAAAAGATGGGATGGATGGGCGGGCAGGGCGTAATTAATTGTGACGATGGGCATTCTCTAGGTCGGATACACGGTGGTGACGAGGACCATGGGTAATCTTAAAAGGTGGACTAGAGCTTGGGCCGTCGAGGACGAACGACTCGAGGTGGTGGTACGAACTGCAAGCGGATTAGGATGCGGAAGGATGCATTGTTATTGAAGCAAGGTCGTACCGAGCTTTGATTTTCATCTTCAGTTTCTTGAGACGAGTACCAACGGAGGTGCGTATCGATGATGACCTCGAACTTTTGTTTGCTGCTGGGCATCACGGCCCTCTACCAGCAAGTCTGTGTAGCTGGCGGGCCAAACCCGACTCGCTGGATTGGAACCCATCCATCATCGGTGGACAATGCATGGATGCGCTGGCGAGGGGGCGGGCCATTCTGCGACCAGGTACCGGGGGCCCCCACGGCAGAGTGTTGTTGCGGTCAAGAACGGGACGCCGCGTTGTCGAGATCTTCATCGTAAATGGTTGGATGGTGCAAGGCAGTTTAATGAAGGCAGTCCGAAAACGACACCATTGGCGGGACCTAGCCACAACTGGTGCGTCCCAATGCGGCTTAGCGGGGCGGTGCGCTGTAAAAAGGGCAAATAGCGTACCTGAAGCCAGCCATTTTGGTACCTGTCGCGCTGTAAACCCACTAAGCTAGGCCTATTGAGTGCCTAACCTGCCTGGTTGGCGAATGGACCTGAGCCATCCGACTGGCCGCCCGGTCAGAGTGGCTGCAGCACTCGGCATCATTTCTGCAGCACCTGGAGCCTCTTGATGCGAATCCATTGGCTGTTCTCTGCTTTAGCGCTTTCTCTGGTGCAATTTCCCAGTACCCAGCACAGCTGATGCGCCACCCATTGGGCTCGCGCAATCGCGGTAGTTGGGTTGGCCATCACCAGCCAAGGCCCATGATGATGCATGGCATTTTGACGGCAGCTCCGGACAAATGCTGCCCGGCAGGCCAAGAAACCGTGGCTTGCTGCTGCCCCTTTCCCCTTTCTCCGTTAGATTTATTCAATTTCATCATTGCTTCAGTGTGGCAGCAAGGTGAGCCCTGTGTCGTCATTCGAGCCTGATTGGCGAGCAGCGCACGCACCACCAGCCCCCCCGACCAGGGCACGCACCCAGGGGTATCTTCAGGGCAAGCGCCCACTAAAAGACTCGCTAATCCAGTTCTACCAGGCTGCTCCCATGGCCCAGCACCTCGGGAATCTGGTCAGGCTGAGAGTTTATCACCTCAGCCAGATACACATTGACGGGAAAGCGATGATCTTCTCTTTCTGTGGCTATAAATGCTCGGATATATCCAAACCCTGATCTGTACATCGAAAAAGTCTTCGATACGTTTGGGCGTCTCTGCTTCCTCAGTATATGCTGATGCCCCAAGCAGCAGCAAAATACGCGATGCTTTACTCGATTACCATTGCGAAGCTCATATGCTATGCTGCCTTGCCCAGTTTGTCAATTGTACGCACCATGCGTATACTACAAAATGCTACTGAAGCAGGTAGCTGTAAGAGGCGCAGAAATGACATGTACTGCAGCTGAATCAACCCAAAATGTCTCGCATGACTAAACATTCACGAAATAACCAAAAATTCTCAAGTAAAACATACAATTTCATGCCTTCTTATTCTCAGTGTGAAGAGCAAGCCCATCACTAGTTGTCGAAGAGAACAATGACTTTGGCCATGAGGCTCGCCGAGACGGCAGACCTTGACACCGTCGTACATATCCTCCAGGACCGCCTCCGATGGCTGCGCGAGCAAAGTAACGACCAATGAAGCAACAACATCTGCTTCAACACCGGCATGGCTGGATACATCGCCCGCCAAGAAACGTGGCTCCTCAGCATCTCTGACTTCACCCTCGCCGACTCTACGTCGCTCATCAGCACCAATCACCATCTCCACAGCTGGCAGACCTCGCTTCTGGACCGACGAAGAGCTCCAACAGCCAGCTTTACATGTTGCCAAAATGGCTACTCCCATCTCACAACGCGGAAAGGCCTCGGCAGGCTGATACTGGCCTAGGCGCAGGACCGCGCAGCGCGGCTTGGCCTGCAAGTGGTGCGGTGGGATGCGTGGCAGACAGACGACGGCTTGATCAGCTATTACAAAAGTGTAAAGGCGCGGCACGTCCGGGCAGAGACCGTAAAGGCCAGGAACTCAGGGGCCTTGTTCGAGTTGCCGGTACGGCTGGTCACTGCCGTAGCGATCAGGACCGAGGTTTGCGATGCTATGGCTCCATGTGTTTCGGCCGATGCAGCTTTGTCCGGCGACAATGCAACATCGATAACTATAAAATAGCAAGCGATTGGATGGTGCACTGTTTTATTTTTAGACATCTTTGAACTCTTTTCCTAGTTTTACGAATCTTCAGCTACGCAGTGCTGCCAGAGGGCAAAACACACCAGTTATCTCTGGACAAGCAGCTTAGGATGCTGCGAGCGTACCGGTTCAGCCACTTTCTTGCACCCATTGTTCTCACACTTGCTACCCGGTGTTTTTGATACACTAGAACAGAAACCTGGGTGCGCGTATCCAGCCTCCAAGTCTCGATCAATCCTACTCCACACAACTTTGGCGCTGCCACTTAGACGAGTGATGGCACGGCACCACGCTCACATGAGTACATTGCATCAATCAAAGCCGCAACAACATCCATCGACCGCTCAATTGTACGTGAAAGCAATTTAAATCACGAATTTTGGCCCAAAGACCACTACATCAATCGTGCCTCCCAGAAACCGGTCAAGATGTAGGTTGGAACAGGTCCTTGGCCTCTCATCTCAGGCTTCTCCACACATTGGCTCTACAACACAAGTACATGTAAGTATCTTTCCGGGCTTGCAGCACATGACACAAGCTTTGGCCTTGTACTGCGCCGTGTGCGTTCTAAAAAGCTGCGGCGCAGCCAAACTAGCATCCAAGAGGCGGCCGAAAAAAACGCAAAGATTGTTTCTTGCCGTCGGCCAGCGCCATCATACATAGCCCTACACTTGGGAGGCTCATATTTGTGGATAATACAGCCAACAGCACTTATAAGCAGCTATACAAGACATTGAAAACATGCTGTTACATTGCTTCAGGCTTTTTAACAAGGCTGTTGGAAAAGTGTTGGGTATTGACGTAACATTATGTGCTATATTCGTGAAAGATATATACTGGATACTCATTCTCATAATATGGTCCCGAACCCCCCAAAGACCCTTCCTCAATGGCACCATCTAGTGCCAGGTATCAGGTCCAAAGCGGCCAATCTCAGGGAGAGGAAGTAACGACTGTTGGCCAGCGCCTCCGTCGATAGTCCCCCCCACGACATTTGTACCCCACCAAGAAAGGCTCACGGGATTCCATTGCAGCGCGAAGAAGACAATGATGGCAGCAAATGCGACGCCGCCACCCAGCGCAGCAGAAATAACGTAGTTGTATCTCTCCCACCAGGCCGTCTTGTAGCGGCGCAGGTAGTACATGAACCCAAACGAAAAGTAGAGACCGACCGTGGTGTAACTCAGATTGTTGGGAGCCCAGCTCATGGCTCCGTTGATGACAATTGTGGGGTGAACGTGCTTGAGCCACGAGAGGGGCTTCAGCAGAGCATAGTCGATCGGCGTGAAGATGACGGAAGGGAGCGTCTTGCGCATCGCCTCGCGTGCATATGATCCGAATCGCTTGCCTGCCCACCATGCAAGAGCCAACAAGAAGCCGAGCAGGAAGCAGTATTTCATGGTAGGATACAACTGAGAAAACACGCGGCCGGGACCAATGGCGCCCTAGTTGAATTGTTAGCATCAGAATTGGGATGTTTCGTGATTATTTCGCCATGGTACATACCCATACGACGGAGGATGAGAAGAACACTGCTGAGCCATTTGCGCAGGTAAACTTGGACTTCTGATCGGGGGTGCAAATGTCAGGGATTGTGTTATCCACAAAGTTGACAACTCCATAGCAGACGAAAACCGTCACAATGGTGCTCAATACCTGACCGCGATACATGGCGCGCGGCGGAATCTTGGCGTAGAAGCCCATCTTTTGATCAGAGATGTAGTTGTCTGCCTGACCGTTGATGTTGTATCCGTAAGCCTTGACAAACATGAGAGCCTCGGGATGTCCAGGCAAAGCGTAGCCCATAATCAATTCTGTCACGACATTGAGACCTTGGGTGATGCCGGAAATAGCGTTGATATATGTCATAGGGATCAAGAAGATCAGGTTTAAAGCGATGACGAAAAAGATTGTCCAGATGGGCGTGTCCAGCTCAGGGTACTTTGTGAGGACAACAATGGCGAAAACAAACGCAAGCAGAGCTATGGCCAAAAACCACCAGTCGGGAACTTCAGGATATTTGCGCATGATCTGCGTGAATGGATCGTCGAAGCCGTCATAAATGGAACCGTCGCTGCTGAACATTGCGTAGACGTGCTTGCCGGCCTCGCGCACGTTGCCCCGAGCGAGAGCACCAAGAATGTTCGAAATGCTACGGAAGATACCGACGACAGTTTCCTTGACAGCTCGTGCCATGGATCGAAAGGCCTTCAGCAGCGGCCTCCAGGCATCCAGCAAGACGAAGACCATGGTGACAGGATAGAACATGAAGAAGGCGCCGTAGGTGACAAGGTTGCCCGCAGTGTAGAAAGGCGGCGAGTATTCCTTGTACTTGTCTTCCAGGACGACGGCGCGTTGAGGGTCAATAACGCGAGAAATGTTGTATAATTCGCCGGTATTGTCAAAGATGGAGGACGAGTTGATGGGAAGGTAACCGGTCCAAGATTTGTTCGTCCAGTAGATGGCAATCAAGATAAAGGCCGAGACGAACTGGCCTCCAGCTTGTTGCAGATAGGCAAAGAAGGGGATTGCGAGCGGAGCGCCATTTTGAATGATAACATTCCAGTCAAATGTCGGAATAGGGTTAAAACCCAGTCCATTATTGCCTGTTTGAGGTATCAGTGTTACTCATGAGTACAACAGTGGTGGCAGCGATGATCAAGCAGGCAAGACACATACCAGTGATGAGGTTTAGAGCGAAATTGTTAGGCGCAATCCAAGTCATCCAGGAAAAGGTGGAAAGAGCAGGGAAGAGGTAGCCGGGAATCCAAAAGTAGAGGAACATGCCGACAAAGAAGATGAAAAACACCCGATAACGGGACAAGCTCCACCCGTGGACGGTTTCCTTTCTTTCCGGTATCAAAAGCGCCTTGTTGAGAGCAATCGTCGGCAGCAGAGCCGGCCAGATGGTCTCGACGGGATAGATGACGAAGCGACGCAGCAGGCCGGAGAAGCCGAGGCCCATGAGCTGCGTCGACAGCAGGAGCAGGATGCTGTACTCGGCCGTGAGCCAGGTGTCGTGGTAGTAGACGGCCTGGGTCTGGATGTTGGAGAAGCAGTAGGCCGAGTTGATGCTGACGTCCATGATGATGGTGGCGAGCATCTGCTCCTTGTACGACCACGGGCCCGGGTTCAGCGAGACGCGCGTGCCGCGGACGGTGAAGCCCCAGTCCGGCAGGACCAGGGCCAGCGCCATGCCGCACGGGTAGAGCAGGATCTGCACGACGGCCGAGCCGAGCGAGATGTTGGGGAAGCGCGAGTTGAAGAGCGAATTGGTGAACTGGCCGATGACGGCCCAGACGAGGCCCAGAAAGTGCGCGCGGAGCGTCTCGCACGGCATGTCCTCGTCGTCGTCGGGCGTCGTGATGGCGCGCACCTCGGGGTACGGCGAGTAGTGCTTGTTGAGCGCCGCCACCGTCTTGATTTCCGTCACCCAGTCGCCACCGGTGTCGTCCTTCTCGGGCGGGCCCGCGAGGAGCGTCGCCATCCGGTCCCGCAGGGCCTGCGAGAAGTTGTAGTCGTACTCGTGCTCCTTGAGCATCGTGCGCAGAATTTCCCGCGCCTCGTCCACGGTCATGGCCTCAATCTTGTCCATGACGTACTCGACATCGTCCATGGGCGCGCCGAGCCCCTCCGCGTCGCCGCCGAGCTTGGCCTCGAGGGCCTGCACCTCGGCGTCGGTGTGCTGGTGGTGCGTGTAGTCGTTCTTCTCGTGGACCACGTACTGCACGTCGATGGAGCTGCTCTCTGGGGTGACGCCGCTCCGGCGCCGAGCGCCAGTGATGTCCTCGTCGTGAGCCATGGTGAGCTGTCAATGAGAGCAGCAAGGGATGTTGTTCTGCAGAACAAGCTGGCACACAGAAAACGAGGAATGTAAACGAGGTGGGCAGGAGCGGGATGTAAGAAAGCCCCCAAAAGTGAGACCAGTGGCAGAATGGAACTCCAAAATCTGGGGGAAATCAAAAGCCGAGACGAACAGGGCCAGCCTGCGTAATATAGACGTTCTGATTGACCGAGACAACCCTCACTTGAGCTGCAGCCTCACACGGGACGCTGTTGGTTCTGGATCGCACTACTCAAGAGGTAACTAGACCGTGCGATGGTGTGCTACTCCGGCGCTAATAGACGAAGCTACAAGAGGCGTACTCCATACGAACGGGATCTTTTGTCTCCGACAGAGCAGGGATGAGTCCTGACAACTTCATCCTTGCTACATCCCACCAGCGATTGGGAACTGCTTGTGTCTGACCTGCCCGAAACAGGACACCAAGCCGGGTGGGCTTGAGCAAAAGGGCCTTTTGCAACACGCAGGATCACGAGCTCGCCTCGATAGAAAGCGCCATTGCGGGCAAGAGCGGACCCTCTCTGGACGACAGAGCGTAGATAGGGACCAATGGGAATGGCATGAAAAGGCTAGCGTTGCCATATCGCGCAAGCAGGCTTCCACATCCACTGGTCGTGAAATCGGCCACCGCCGAGCTTTCTCAGGGTTACATTCATTTGGGGTTCTCCCCTGTGGCTAGACGGGGATTCGATGCAGGTCTTACCATGAGGCTCCATATCTATCCTGCCAATCGAGCCTCGCTGTTGGCCTTTTGCCACATTGCTTGTCAGACGTGGACGACAGGCGGTGCTTTACGGAACTTTAAAAACCTACAT
>JARDXD010001328.1:0-15224 GCA_029218145.1 Aphanocladium album
CTGCAGCGCCCAGTATTACTTGTCTAATTTTGCACCCAAAAATGGACCAAAATGCACTAAATAGCTTTTTTTTTTTCGTGCTAGCGCAGCTGGTGGTACTGTACCAAGACCAGGATTGGGTGACACCGGAAGCGGCGGGTCAGAGGAATTGCAAAGAGGTAAGAGGTACTTGTGGCAGTGGGCCCAGGTACTTGTCTGCATGCCCGCAAAAAGTTTTCTTCTCTTCCTCGTTGGCGCTCGCTTTCGCTCTATTTTTTTCTTCTCTCCCGCACTTGCTACTGAGTAGGCTCGCTACAGTGAGCTGTTGCCCGCAGTCGGTCTCTGTCAACGCCCCGGTGCGGCGCGACTCTTCGGACACTGGCGAGACGTGGCGAGCCCGAACAGTGACCCCATGTGCGGGTGGCTGATGATGGCGGCGAGATACGGCCACAATCTTTGTCCGAGCAATACGCAGGGCTGCTTCGTTTTTCTTCTTCCTCTTCTATTTTGACATTTGTCTCAGCGCCTGAACCCTTGGTCCGCACCAAGGGAAGCTGTCCACCAAACCTCGAGGCATGCAGTCAAGTAGAGTGTGCTGAGAGAGAGAGAGCCTGCCCTTGAGACAGCCATTTAGCCTGGGACATTTGAAGTTGCAGCTCTGGAATTCTGTCGCCAGCCTATTCACCGACTTGAGACCCCACGTTGGCCGCACCTTGAACCCAAGTCCATCATTTTGTCTGGTCGACGTCAATGATCAATGCCCGACAAACCCTGAGCCTCGATTGCACCCGGCAGAAGCGGATGCCGTGCGAGGTCATGGGGTTGAGCCGCAACAGCTGTGGCTGGCCGCCGCCCGGGCTAACCAAAGAGGCAACCTGCAGCTATGCAGCGTCGCCCGCCACGTCACAATGGTTCGCAGCATGGATATGTAGAGACAAGAAAAACAAGCGAGCACAAGAAAACTACATGCAGTCTGGCAAACAAACAGCCCTGCTGCCTCAGACTTGTTTCCTATGCAAACCGTTTCACGGAGCCAGACGTGCAGTACGTGCATTGCTTTGGAGTGATCTGCAAGACGGCTTCTGCAGCTTTCATGTGTAAAAAAGCATATTGCGAGTATCAGTATAAGCTTCTTCTTTGCCGCCGTCCCGCCACCAAGCTGTGGTACATGTGAAGAGCCGTCTTTTTCTGGATTCCACTTGGCGCAATTCAGCTGCAAGCCGAGCTAGATGCTGCTTCGCCGAGCGTTCCGACGCAGCTGGTGACCACAATCTACATGCACGTACGTAGTACTAGCAAGGGAAAGCTACAGAGCAGTGTGTCGTGTGAGCAAATGCCGAGATGCTGCAGGGCCACGGATCGTGAGAGGGCCGTCCATCTACAAAAGAGGTGTGTAGGGCTAGGCGGCCATCTGCGGCGAGGTGGGCGAGTGTCGGTGAATGCAGTTGGTTTTGCTCCTCTGTCCCAGTCTTTTGCCATGTCAATTTTTTTTTAAAATTCTCTTGCATGCAAGCGGTGAACCCGTCGGTAGTTGGACGACCCCGAAATAAAAGGTGGTCGATCTGGTGATTTTAGCGTACGTAGTAGCGGGTGGTTGGTGGTGTAGGCGGTGACTTGCATCTGGCCCAGCAGTTCTGACGCAACTGTTTACCAGCACAGCGCAAGGCGAGAAAAAGAAAAAAGCAAGAGGCTTGCAATGCAACCCCGCAAAGCTAGTTTGGCCCAGCGGTTGAGAAAAAGGTGAGGTTGCAATCGAGGTCACGCGGGCAGCAAGCTGATAACGTCGCAGCAACAGAAAACGCTAGCTGAGCATCTGCCTACCAATGCTCACGATTCATACTGATAATTTTTCCCACCATAATCATTTTCTACTTATTCCACTATGAGCACCAGCGTATCCGCGTAAATGATGCCGGCACACTCGCCCGCTCTCGATGGCCGGCTCGATGCTGGCCGCTGGTTGGCCGAGGTGGAGTCGCTGGGAAATAACGCCAAGCCTTTTAGCGTCTCATCGAAGCAAGGCCCCAGCAATCCCAGCAATTGGCCAACGAAGAAAGCAGCCAAGCATAGCTCAAGGAAAAGCTCTGTTATTGGTGCCCGCCAGCCAGCCTACTAGTTAAGCTACTGCTTTGTTGTCTGGCAGCTTTTCAGTGACGGCATCTGCGCAAAATGCATTGGCAGCTTCAGAACAGCGTCTGTGCAAAAGCAGTGGCAGTTTTTGTTGTTGTTCATCTCAAACTCTTGGCTGGCTTATCAAGTCTACCGTGACAAGCCATGACAGGAATTAACCCCAACCTTGTCTCCTCGACTTGTCCTGGCATGTTGCATCATCTGACGGCTCGGCTGGCCACTATTGGCAGGCGCCAAAATAGCTTCCCCCAAGCTCCAAGGGTGCAATGCCGTGGTGGTTTGCATCCAAGACATTGACCTGTCCCCGTCCTCGGTCTGCCACGCGCCCCCGCGGCTCATTGTTTTCTTCCAGATCATCCCGCATTTCTCTGACTTGCAAAAAGAAAGCAAAAGAATCATTTGTCGCTAAAAAGGAAATGGCGTAATTAACTCGAGACAATGCCGCCTTGCCTTGCCTTTGCCCTGTCCGTGTCGCGAAGCCGCCGTGGCTGGTTCGTTGTCACAGCCCTGCGGCCTCCAAGCAAGGCCTCAACCCCGCGGAGCCGTTGCTCGTCAACTGCCTTGCCTCTCCCTGCTTACTTACTCCCCAGGGGGGAAGCAAAAGTTAAGTCTGATGAGAATTCAAGAGTATCAGCTAGTTAGCTGTGCCCCAGACCTGCATCCTTCCCCAGCGGCTCGCAGCTCGGACTGTGCAAAAGCGAGAGCGTGTCAAAGACATGCAGATGACTCCCTTGCATAGGTCAGACCAGCAAAGCAAGCACCCTGCCGCGTCGGATGTTGATACACCCTCTTCCCGATTCTAATGACAGACGTTTGGCGCACGTAGCAGCTACCGTTTGTGCTCTGTCAGCAACTTGTTCCATGACTGCAGCTTGCTCACACCATGCTAGGTGGTGATGCACGCACTTTACTCTACATGACGAGAACCCCCGTCGTTTCCCAGTGAACAATCTGCCACCCGTTGTTCGCGCGCCACGAAGGAAAAAAAAAAAAAAAAAAAAAAGTCGATTTTGGGTCTGTAATTAGAAACCCAGCCTAACTTATTAGCTTACAAACGAACAAGGCGGAAAAGGAGAATTACAATATCCTGGGCAGAGGCCAAGAATAGCCCATCTTTGGCGCCCGTCGCTGGGGGATGAGACGGGGGCCCAAGGGGATCAGTGGCGGTCTCTTTGCAGGGGAGCCTGGCAGCGTGTAATTTCCCATTACGCGTTTTGGTACGTTAGTAGCTTTTCTTGTCGCGATTTTACGCAAAAAATACAGAAAAGCAACCCCTGTTCCCTTGACTAGTTAGCTTATTAGTGAACCCCTGGTTGCTTTCCGCTGGAGCAAAAGCTGCGTAGAAACTGGTCGTACCACTTTTGCTTCAATAACATATCGGCGTCTCGGTTGCTCTCCATGCGCACACGCGAGAGAGAGGACGGAGATCAACGGGGGCCCGACAGTTTGACAGCGCAGAAAGAGGGCCTGATCCTGGTTGGTGTCGCGTGTCCAACTTTGACCGCCGACCGTCGACCTCTCAATTGAACATTGGCATCAACATGTAAATTAGTATTTTTAATACACGGCCACGTTTTTGCTGATGGGCTCGCAAGTCGACGACCAAAGGACCCCTCTGCAGCCCTGTAGCCTCGAACAGCATTTTACAGTTGCAGCCTGCTTCAACGACGTACAAGCCACAGAAACCCAAAACTGAAAGTCGCCGGCGACACAGTGACAGAGCCCATGACGACATGGTTATTTTGCGTTCCTGGGGCACCTTTCAGATTGCAGCTGTGCGCCGAGTGAGAGAGAGAGAGGCCCGCTTCTCAGGCCCAAGAGGTACTTTGTCTTGGCGTTCGAGGTACTTGCTCGCCGCCCGGATGGAGCCTCGGTCCCGACGCGGGCCAAACAGAAGACCGCCGCCGCCCCAAGAGACCTGTAATTTTTTTTGGCTCTTTTGTCCAGTCACGGTTACATACAGCCTGCTGCGACTCTGAAATTCTTACCTGCAAGATCTAGCAGCGCCCCGGCCGGACGGACATTCGGCGGACTTGCGGCGACGGCGGCGGCGGGCTTTTTCCATCACCGCACTGATACCAATACAGGCGTCATGTGAATTTGGGACCGGGTTCAATATCGTTGATGCTTGCATATGCCAGCGCATTATACCGTCTTGGCAGAAATAATTCCATTCTTTAATTCCCGAAAAAAAAATCATCTTTTATGCGCAAAACAAACAAGGTAGAGATCCCATGGCTATAAGAAAAGCATCTCCGTTTGGAGGGCTCCGTGTCAGCCTCGCTGCGGAAAAAAATATACAGGACTCATCACGTCAGCCCAGCCCGTCCGTCGTTGCGCGGCGCTGTTCCTATGTGGGCATCCAATCTCCTGCGCGCGCCCAGGCTGGCAGCACCCACCAGGCTGCCTTCTTTTCTCAGTTTAAAGCCTCAATTCTCACTGTTGCTCAACTAGTTGTTGGCAAAACTTTTCTCAATTTACAGTGGGTTGATGCCTTCTTCTTACCCACACTGGAGATTCAGGTACCATCTCTTCGACGCACTGATTTCAATTTCACCCTCTCCTCTCCAATTTTTTTTGTTTGGTAGAATTACCCACATGAACATTTTCTGGGCAGTTTTTTTTTTTTTCATTCAGTCATTTCTGATCATTTGTCAGAAGGAGATATTCTCCGGTCGAAACACTTTTATTAATCTACTTTCGTGACTTCTGTAGAGAAAAACGTGTTTCGTTCTGGTGGCATGCCCGTTCGTGGTCACCGAAGTCGTGCCCACTTTGAGCCTCAACACTCAACGACGACGTAATCGATTTCGCCGCCGTCGCCGCACCCTACACATTTCATGCGTGCCCTACATTTGGTCGCTTGCTCCATCGTAATGGCACAGGCCGCTCGTTTTTCGTCTTCATTCGGTGCCGGGCTGGTGATGCCCCACTACCGCACAGCAGTCTTCCGTTTCCCACTCATCCAGCTTCAGAGGACCATGCTCCCAAGAGTCATTGTGTCATGTCCGTTCGGTTGAGCCGTATCACGGCACACCCGTCGAGCTATTATTGTACAAGATTGTACATCTAAATCTACGGTTCGTCAAGGCGCAAATGATACGTCCTCTGAGAAAGCTTGCCCCGGATATAGAACGTGCGAATAGGGAACAAACTTTAAAGCAAGCCAGCAAAGACAATGCGACTGCTACGCCTTCTATTCGAAACCGTTTCCTAAATGACATCAATTTCCCTAGAAGCATTACCAAAATTCACCAATGCGAATGATTCGCATCGGTTGTCGGCCCAATAGGGCCTCAAGCCACGTTGCATAACTTATACCGTATCCGAGCCAACAAGCTTCTTTCGTTGGTCTTTCGCCTCACCGTTGTCCAATCACCGCTTCATCCGTCTTCACCGCTAGATCAACAATACATCAGAGGTTAAAAAAACCTTTCATCTCTCTTTACAAGCGATCCCGGCGTCCCGGTCCTCCCACTTCTTTTTCGCCCAACTTTTGTGGACTCTTGCCTGACCCGGCAAAATGGACCCTTGAAACCCTTCTACCTGGGCCGGACATTGAATCTGCGGGCAAGCGCGGCGTTCTAGATTCTTTCCTTTGACGACGCCCTTTCACTTTTGCATCTTGTTTCCTTATTGTGAGGCTCCGCTGGACCAAGACAGAAGCTGGTCTTTGCAAAAGGATGGAAAAAAAGAAAAAAAAAGAAAAAAAAAAGCTGGCTGTCTGCACGCGGACCCATAACGTGAAGAACATCTGGGATGGGTATCGGCAAGTGAGAGCCTGCCGCAGCCAACAACGTAAGCAGTACAAATATAAAAAAAGCTGTCCCTGACCAGTACCTTGTGCTACAGCACGCACGTTGCCGTTGCAGCCCGGCAAGCCACAAGCTTTTTACACGCGGCCTCGGTGAGAGAGCTTTTGCTTGCATCTCATCATGGCGCAGCTCTGGCATGATGCCTGGCATCTCGGCAAGTGGCGCCGTCTTTTGCTCCCCCTGGCCACTCTCACAGTAGAGGAAACTCCATTCTCGAGCAAAGTGCTCAGTCGCGAAATCTTTGCTAGCCATGGATCTCGTGGGAGGCAACCCATCTTACACGCATCGGCAGGACCTACGTCACCCTTCGACGGCCCGGCGCCCGTGTGGGCGGTGGTGGCTGTGCCGCCCCCGAAATCCTACCGACGTCAACAACCTACGTGGTGCTGCGCCTACGATAGCGCAGCAAGCGTGTATGCCTGCTGCATGCAGTAGCTTGTCTAATGGCCAACTAGAAAAATCAATTGGGATTGCATCTGGCATGTACAAGGACTGACCGCAGTTGTGGCTGGCCTACATCAAGATTCAAAAATTGCCAACACATTGTAGATCTTCGCAAGTTTGTCAAATCGAATTTATTATTCATCAATCAGGCTCGCATATTGTACTCCTCGACCGTCTCTACACCGCGGTCTTTCATTTCTCTGTCCTTCATCATCGTCGACAAAACTGGTCTTACCCAGGATGTCTGACGAAACAGAACCAAATAGTTGACTGTAAACAAAATAAAAGCAAGTCTTCTTGTCCCTAAAACGCCTTCCATGTAATGCAAAAGCCAAATAATCTTCCTCCATATTCTCCCCTTCCTAGCAATCAACTCATCCACATGGGTATATCAAGTACCTAGGTGCTTTTGAACATGTACAACCATTGCCCTGCTCAAGGCTTGGGCATGCGCGGCGGCGAAGAGGAAAGGAGCCAATTGCGACCTCGCTGCTCCCGCTGACTTCCCTTGACTAACGCAGGACTGCCGCTAAAAGCAGCATTTTGGTGCTGCCATTTGGCCTTGGATTTGGCCGAATCTGGGGTGCGAGCGCCAGCAACCTTCCCCTTTCGCTGATGTGGCTGGGCTGCCTTGACCTACTCAGGCGTGCCAGGCACAATCTTCTCCTTGCGCTTCTTGGTCTTCTTGTCTGCAGGAGTACCAGCCGGCGCGGCCTTGCTCAGGCTAGGCACGACAGGCACGGGCACCGGCGTCTCTTTCTTGCTGCTACTCACTTGTGAGTTAGGCAGAGGAGTCGCCGGCTTGGCCGCAGTTTTCCTGCTCTTCTTGGCGGGTGTCGCCGCAGCGTCGACAATCGCCGACGAGCCGGGGATCGGGGGCGGCACCACGAGAGTACGCTTCGGCGTGGGTTCCGAACCGAGATCAGGGCTGCCGCGAGAAGCCGTCTTTTGCTTCTTTGACTTTGTCACAGCGGACACGCTCTCTTCCATCAGTTGCTCCGCCGCGGCCGCATCCTCGTCCTCCGAGATGCTGTGCTTTCTCTTGCTCTTCTTGCTCTTGCTGGCGCTCTCCTTGGGGTCCGAAGCATCCTTACGCTTCTTGTCCTTCTTTTGCGAGGCTTTGGGCGTAGATTCGGCCGGCGCATCCTGCATCTCGACATCGTCGTCGCTGCTGTCGCTGTCCTCATCGAGACCAAGGGTTCCCATGTCGCTGTTGACGCCGATCGGCTGGAAGCGCGCCTTCAGGCCCTTAGGCTGAGGCCGGGGCACCTTGATCGACGAGCCGACAGCGGCCGGCGTAGCTGTTGTAGCACCAACCTGGGTAATGCGTCGAATCTGCATGACTTCATCGACAGTGCGGTGGGCTAAAAATTAATTAGTAATTGATGATAGAGCCGAAAGGGCCTAGACATCTGTGTCACTTACTTGGCTTATATGTGGAACCATCGCCAGACGGAATTAGAATCTGGATGGACTTGGTAGGGGCCATGCTGTCGAATGAAATGCCGTAATCCTGACCATCGTGGGAAAGGATGCTGCCGCTCTGCTGAGACTTATCCATGGGAAATTCGAGATTCTCAACCACAGACACAGGGATGTTGGCGGGCAGCGTAAAGTACCAGAGCTGTTTGCCCTGCAGGTTGGCCTCGCTGCAAACGCGCGCCACATCCTGGCCGTTGCTTTGCTGGTCGCCCTTGCGGAGCTCGAAATCTGGAGGCATAAATTGCGGAAGCGCAATCTGGCTAGCCTGGGCGCGCTCGGCGACTTGCATCGACTCATCCGCTTCTTCATCGCTGGACCCCTCCTCGTCGTCTTCGCTCGAGCTGTCGGATTCTGGCTCGGTTGCCTTGGGTGTGGCCTTGGTAGTGGCCTTGGTGCCATTAGCGGCCGGCTTCTTCTGAGGCTTTGGAGCTGGCTCAGACTCCCCTTCACTCTCGGATTCGCTTTCTTCAGAGCTGGACTCCTCGCTCTCAGACTCGACCGGCTTGGCAGGGGCAGGCTTGCTGGCAGGTTTCTTCGCAGCAGCGACCGGCTTGGCAGGGGCAGCTTCGCTCTCACTCTCGCTCTCGCTGTCCTCACCACTAGAGGAAGTCGCAGAGCTGGAGCCAGAATCTGAGCCACTGCTGCTGGTGGGGCTTGTCGCGCTGGTCGAGGAGGCCTTTGACTTGAGAGCGGCTCCGTTGCTGCTCACTTCCTCGTCACTGCTCTCCGACTCTGATTCGCTGGAGCTATCGTCCGAAGAGGATGCGGCTTTAGCCTTGGCAGGCGCAGCGGCCGTCTTCTTCACGGGCTTCGCCTTGCTCGCAGCGGCAGTTCGCTCGACGTCGCTATCGGCAATCTCATCATCCTTGCTGCGGCGCTTCGTGCCCTTGGGTTTTGTCAGGTCCTTGAGAAAAGAGGGACCGTTGTCATCGCTATCGCTGTCGTCAGAGCTGCTGCTGCTGCTGCTGTCGGAGTCGGAGTCGTTGTTGGCAAAGATGCCTGCAGCAGGTGCAGCAGCGGCGGTCTTCTTGATCGAAGGTCGGGCCGCCGCAGGCTTCTTGCCGCGAGCGTCAGCGTTCAGGCCCTTGGTGGTCTCTTCAATGTGCTTGCTAAGCGAATGAACTTTGAAGACCGGTTTCGGGGCCATCTTGGCACGTTGCGCGAGAGCCGCGAGTAGTTGCGTCGGGGTCAATTGGTTGTTGAAGGGTGAGAGGTATGGAGCTTGAACTTTTTTTCCCTGCGCCAGTCACCAAGAATTCACGAGCCGCCGCCCGCAAATTTCTCTGCACGTGTAGAAGTGGCCCGTGCGCTCAGTTCTGATCGCGACAAACGGCGTCTTTCTCGAGGTGCTGCTGTGTTCGTAATTAAAATTTATAAATAAGTATGTTTCTCTAGAACAGCCTCGATATGGAGTTAAATCACCCTAGAATAAGAATCCATTCCCTTTAGCATGCTTCTCATACTGTTGTTGGCAGACCAGCCATCTTGGTCAACTGAAAATTTTGGTGGGGAACCTCTATCGATAACATCGGCGCAAAGGTCAAGCCCCTCCACGCCTGTCGCGACAACTTCATAGTACTTGAAATAGGAACAATGTTATGAAGTATAAATCGACGACTGAGCAGGCGTCTTGCGTATGGACACTTGTGACCCGCCATGTCTTCAAACAAGCGTCGAAAGCTGGAGGAGGGGCAAGAGGCCCCAAAATGTGAGTTTTTGAACCCTGCCCACGCGGCTATACCAGACCAAGCCTTCCAACACTTCTCTCTTTCTAGCCGCACTAAGTGCATTATCTGCGCGCCGTCAGCTGGCCGCCTCAGCTGTATTACGCGAAGCGAGCCCGCCCGTTGAAGACAGCCCCAAGGCACGGGTTGGCAACCAATTCAGTGTACTCCAGCGTGTTGCGCAAGCCGACCGAGGCTCGCCCAAGAGCCCGAGTACGCCCAAGTCTGCGGCGGGTCGTAAGGACAATACTTCTAAGCGCAGGTGAGAGACTACGTGAGGTTGGTTCTTGTGACGTTCAAACTGACAACGACAAGCACGGAAAGGGGCGCCGCGACACCAGAGAGCGGCACATCTACTCCTAAACTTGTGCCCTACTCGTCCTTTCGGCCAAACAAACAAAATTATAGAAGACACAAGGATGGTCATTATGAGCTGAGGCTATCTGACAGCGAAGTAAGATGGCCAATGGGATACTGGGCGCTACAGAAGCTAACTGCGTCAAGCGTTTCATCGTTCTCGGCAGTTTCGGCATCAAAGTTCGGTCAGGCGAAGTTGCTGTACTCGGCGCGACCCTCACCGCATCAGATACTATTCACTGGATTCAAGCTCCGCACTGTCAAGCTTTGCCTGTCATCCGGACCTCGGAAAAAACTCGATTGGAGCTGCACAACGACAAGGCAGACAAACCCTTGTCCTGTCTCGCCGCTCTGTCTCCCTTGTACCAACGAATATGGCACGAACACGACAGCAACTCTGAAGAGGCATTTTCGCTCGCCGAAGATACCTTCCGAATAGTATGTTATAATACCGTACATGTGCATGCAATACTTGCTGACCGCCGCAGTTGTGCACCTCGGAAGACGCTCCTAAGAGGAGCATCATACAGGAGCTCAACTCGCCACCGGAGTGGAACAAGGCCATCTCAGATATCGCAGGCTCGATAAAGCCGGATCAACGATCACAGATTTCTGCCCTTGTGTGCGGGCCCAAGGGTGCTGGAAAATCCACCTTTTCGAAACTGCTCACAAACCGCCTCCTCACCACAGCCACGCAGTCAGGTCCGGGAGTCGCCGTGATCGATCTCGATCCCGGCCAGCCCGAGTATGCGCCTGCGGGCACAGTATCTCTCGTCCATATTACCAAGCCCAATCTTGGCGCTCCGTTTTGCCATCCCAGTCTGCATCAAGCAGGCCATGCAGTGCTGCGCAGCCACACGCTGGCCTCTGTCTCGCCGGCCATGTCGCCTTCTCTGTATATACAATGCGCGATTGACTTACACGAGACATATCGACGCACTCTACGCAACTGCCCATTGATTATCAACACACCAGGGTGGATATTAGGAACCGGGCTAGACTTGCTCGTGGAGCTCGTCTCAAAAATGATACCTTTGCAAGTCGTCTACATGTCTGACGAAGGCCCCGTTGATGTGGTGGATGCGCTGAGGTCTGCGACTCGGAACGAGCTCCTGACGCTTCCCTCGCAGCCCACCGAGTTTACGACACGAACAGGCTCGCAGTTACGGGCCATGCAGTCAATTTCATACTTTCACCTGGCCGACGCGTCTGGCGCTGGCAATCCGGCTGTTCTCAGCTGGAACCCCAAGCCGCTCTCCGCCGTCCAGCCGTGGCAGGTACGTTACGATTCAAAAAAGCAGGGCATTCGCGGCATCTTATCCTACGACTACCAGTCGCCGCCAGAGCTGTTCCGCGCCGCCATCGACGGCATGGTGGTTGCCGTGGTCGAAATCGAGGACCGCGCGGCCTTTCGCGACATCATTTCCGGCTACGGCACAACCAGCTCCCAGCAGCCAGCGTCAGCCGCGCAAACGTCTTCTGACGAAGCAGAGGCGGACAGTGTCGAGGCTTGTGCGGCGGCCACAGCTGGTGAGCTGAAAATCATTCGATCGCCGGAAGGCTTGCCCATGGTGTCCAACACCAACGACGCCACGCTCGACCCTCGCTACTCGCGCGCTGTAGGGCTCGCCCTCGTGAGGGGCGTCGACACGGCGCACAAGACGCTGCAGCTGATTTCGCCCATCGCGGAGACGCAGGTGCGGAGCGCGCGCGCTCAGGGTCACGACCTCGTCCTCGTCCACGGGAAGTTTGACGCGCCGACGTGGGCGTACGCCGAGGACTTCTTCTTCCGGCGTGCGCGGGGGAACCTCAAGGAGGGCAGAGACGACTTCGATGTGACGTACGAGGGAGCGGTCGAAGAGGACGCCAACAGCACGGCGCAGGATCATGTGGAAGACGTGCAAGATGTTCCGGCGGTGCCGTGGCTGGAAATTCTGCACGGCCACCAGAAGCGGCCGGTAGGATCGGGGGTCTGGCGCGTGCGGCGGGATCTGGGCCGAAATACGGACTAGATTCGGCAGTTGGCTACTGACGGAGATCTCTACGAACATGATGTACATACATATTTGTCGCAATATACTCTCCCACTACATTTGTCGCATTATCTTTTTTTCGGTTTTCGGTGCTTGGGTAGCCATGCCGTGCCCTTCTCAAGACACACGGACGCTCTTGCCCCCGGAACGTTGATCGGAGGACAATTCAAGGACAAAGTAGATTTACGAATGCCTCTTTTGAGCAAATATAAAGGCGCCCCCGGTTGCCGCCGAAAGCTGACTCGCTGAACAGAGTTGCACAATATCGTGTGGGTGCATCTGGAGTTCACGAAACCGTTTGGGTGTTCTGCGCGCCGTGACAGCTCACGTCGTATCTCAGTACAAGGCCCTGCGCCATGATGTGTATAGCACATTTGCTGTTGCACGACGCCGTTGTAATAATTGCGCATGGATGCCTGCCACTCAGCGCCCGGGAACCCTTGTCTATTTCTGGGGACTTGACCAGGCGGTGGGCATTCGTTGGCACATCCCCGTCACCCCTGCTCGTGTGAAAGGGAAACGTACGACGGCGAGTTTTGGTAATACTGATGAGTCGAATCCAATGCGAGGCATGGAACCAGGTTCGGCGATTATGAAATGTATAGAAATCCGGCCGCTATGAAAGCCAAGTCGGGGTTTTCCTCTTTCTTGGCAATCGGGTATGTTTATTCTTGCTGTCGGCTGCGCTCGCCTAGAGTACCCAATGAAAGGGCGGCGTCATGATTTTCTATTCTATCTCCAGAAACCTTAATGTCGACAGCAACGGTTTGCCATGTGCTCTGGAGTTGCCGCGGAGGCCAGCTCTGCTGCAGGGCCAAGGTTTAAAATTTGGCAGACTCCGGAGACGGCAGCGCAGCAGGGTCTAGGCATCTCTTTGCGGCGGGTATCGTTACACTGGTGGGACAACCATGGGAAGAAAAGCAGCAGAGAGCAGAGCAAGCACAGCTCGGCAATGGGGCGCGAAACAAAACAGGCCTCATTTTAGACACGCTTTGGGCGACAATTAGTCACCAAGCACACTCCTCCAGCCGCCTGGAGATGCAAGAATAGAACCCAATCCTCTGCAGGGCCAAAACACTTTCATCATCCCCTCGTAACTCCCCAGCCCAAGGTAGGCAGCGCTGTGCTACCAGATCCCAGAGTTGAAAGCGAAGGAGATGGAGACTTGAACCATTGATCATGCAGATGCTTCAAAAAGAGAAACAGGATTATTCATTGGTCTCTGCTTGTCCCCTATCAAAGATGTGCCAGCCTGTTGTCAAGCTGTTGTAAATTCTTTTACCATGCCTCTCGGATCTTTCAGCTGTTAACCTTTTTTGGTGTTGTGGCGCACGCCGCCGACCATGTCTCGCGGGACCAACGGCCAAACTCCGCGACGGCCCAAAACTCTGTTTCTTCTTTTCACCAACGGAAAAGAAGGTTATTGCAGACACCAAGGTTTGCGGCCATACAATAACTAATTGAACCTGGGCTTTAGAGGGCCTGACCATCCGCAGTCTGGACCGAGTCGAACAAGGTTGGCCCGGCTCCGGATATGGGACGAAGGTGGGAGAGGAGGGAGAGCAGGGTGTGTAGAACGGTTCCCCCCTGTGCTTTGCGTGCGCCGCGATAACCGTTGCGCGGTGCAGAGCGGATAATACGATATCGTCATTTAGATGCTCATGATTGGTTAGTCATCAGCTTTCCGCCGTTTTTTTCCTGGCGAGTCGCACAGATTCATTTTTTCAGCAGCCGGCAGATGCGCTATATGCGGTCAAGAGATGCAAGTAAACCGTGGACTGTATGCAGCCACATGTATGGACTTACATGGGCGCGTGGCAGAGAGGGGCAGCCGGGGAGGGGTGGGAAAGCGGATGAAAAGTCGACAGCAGAAGAACAGGATAAAGACTGCTGTGCAATGTGACAGAAGACGGCGTGCTTTGCGACGTGCAGAACCGCGGCTTGCATAGCGACTGCATAGCATGCTGCATGGCGATACACGAGGTCGCCAGCAATTTGCCAATGAAGATTTGATGATGCTATGAGTTGTATTGCGCCTCGGCGCAAAACTGTGCCTTTTGCTGATGCACGCGAGGCCTTCTCCATTGCATCTCCGCATGCATAACACGTTAATGGTATGATCTACTGGGCGCGGCGCATGCATTGCAGGGGGGTTTTCGCTGGTAAGATAGCCACAAGCTTACTGGCCGTCTTGTAAAATCTCCGGCATCGCCAGTAAGAAACGTGATTTAATACAAGCGTCGGGCAGCAGGTTGCATTGTCATAGCAGCTGGGAGCAACATGGGAATCAGGGCTTCGGTTAGGCCAGCGCCCAGACGCCCCCAGCAGAAGCCTCGCGCAGGTCGCATGGCAAAGCGTAGTATGACAAAATCTTTTTTTTCCTTGGCCACCTCTCGCATTATTGCGATTGGACAGTACCGAGGGCCCTCTTGTTGGAGCGAGCAGCGAGGAGGGGGTGATCCCGGTCCAGTGGGATGGCGGGGAGAGATCAGCCTCGGTGGTTATGGGATTGGTGGAATGCTCGCGTAGCAGGACAGCAATGCCAGCCTCGATGAGTAAAGAGACATCATTAGTTAGCGCGCGATTCTGCGAATGACTTGGAGCGTAAAATTTGTGTGTCTGGTGAAAAGGAAATCGATGGCGAGAAACATTCGCGTGCCACTGAATGTCTTTATTGCTTCTTACAAGTCAATGTGCGGATCAGGAGAGAGTCTGTGACACTGGGTCTGTTTTAATCTTTCTTCCGACCTTGCTCTGTAAATGTAGGCCAATGGCACAAAAGAAAGTTCAAAGTCGCTTCGGAAACAACCCCCCTAGAAAAAAGCATGGTCGCATTGGCTGCTGGATGGCAGGCTGGCGCTAGCGGTATGGGACGTGGGAAGGCATATGCGGACGGCCCAGAACGGAAGGCTGCCATAGTGCACTTGTGAAGGCCGGGACAAGAGGGCGAGCGACGGGGACGCAAAGGTCAGAAGTCTGCATAGTCTACATCTGCCAAGAGGGACGTGGCTGCAACGGTGCTGCTGCTGGGACTGGGATTGGGGACATGTAAGTTGTGAGACCTGGTGGAGAGGCAAAAGCTCAACGTCTGCAAGGTGAGGAGGAGCGCAGCAGGAGAAGCGCGAATGTACGCCACCAACGAAGAAAGCATCCACCGCTGACAGGGTATGTCTCTTAACAGCATGGCGATATGCGTGTGTTGGTGGTAAAAAGTGGTCTGCGGGCAGAGAGATGCTCGACCGTTGGGGCCCAAAGTGGAT
>JARDXD010001111.1:0-15153 GCA_029218145.1 Aphanocladium album
GGCGGGAATAATGGGACACTGGGCGAGATTTCTCTAGCCGAGATATATATTTAACAGTTATATCATGTGTCATTTTGATTCGGAATGGAATCGTAACTGACTGGTTGACAGAGCTAATCAGGCATCGTGATATACTGCGATTGACTGGCCAGACTGGGCGTGTACCTTTAGTTATTGGCCTTGAAGAATTATCCGACACAAAAATACTGCTGATTTGGATTATTTCATGAGACGTCACAAGCGGCAATCTTGTCGGTTGCACCATTAAGATATCCTGTAATTGTGCCTGCCGATATCTGGGTGCTGGGAACAGTTGGCTGTTGGCACGCTTTGTTCACAAGTAGCCGGATCAGGTTGGAAACTACGAAGCTAGTAAGACGATTGATAAAAAGCGTCCGAATTCACTCTTCTATTTCCTCATTTACATTGCTCCCTTACTTCGAATATCTCCCACGATTCATCCCATCATAGTCTTGGTAAACAAAACCCAACATTAGCACGCACATGACCAATCCAGAGCACTCTGAAGAATAATTATATATGACGGGTTTCAAAACCCCAAGATTATATTTGTGTACATAATGTTACAAAACTATCACAAACCCACTTCTCAAATCTCCCAACCTCGCACTTGAGCCCTCATGAAGCGCCGCCTGGCGGACCGTTTCTCTTGGCCACCTTTTCCTTGATCACGTCCCAGATCCACGGTTCCACCAGATTCCGCTCGCCCTTTTTCGCTTTGGACACCTTGACCCCGGCATCGGGCACGTGAAACCGGCTGACGGCGCGCAGCTCGTACCACTTGCGGCTCGCATTCTCGGCCGCCGTGTTGCGCGTGTAGTTGACGAGCCCGAACCGCTGCCGCGCGGGCACAAAGTCGCCCGCCTGCATGGTGCTGTACCGCGGCTTGCCAATGGCGCTCATGGTGGTGACGGTGACGGGCGTCGAGGGCGGCATGCCGGCGCGCACGAAGCGTTCCAGGACCGCGCGCGAGGTGCGCGCCGCGGCGGGCAGATGGATGTGCATGTGCGTCACAAAGGGCGACGTGGTGTATGTGACGAATAGAAAGGGCACGACGCCGCATAGAGCAACTGGGGGGGGGGGAAATGGGTGTGAGCAAAAAGAAAATATTTGTGTGAGAGGAGGATTGGGGGAGCGGGTGGCGGAAAGTGGAGGGTAGGTAGTTCTTACTTTTCGCAGTCTCTTCAACGGGCTTGTCGGCTTTGATGTAGCTCGGGATGGCAACGCAGCAGAAGAATGCGCCGATAAAGAGGGTTGTTACCTTGAGCATGGCCAGAAACGTCGTGCGTCCTGTGCCAGCGTGGTAGATGAGTATGCGCTCTGGGATGTCTGCAGCTGCAGGAAGGCGTTAGCTTTTGCCGTTTACCAGCCGTAAATGGTAGCATCACAGGCTCTGAAAGTTCATACCAGGGTTGACTTTGGTTTTCGCGGCACCGCCGGCTTGTCGTTTCGAAACCTCCTCGGCAATCTTGGACGGCGACGAGGGCGTCTTGCTCGAGTACAGACGGAAGACGACTGCGTGACCCCTGGGCCGCAGGAGCTGGGCGCACTGCGTCGCAGGCACGCGAACGCCGCCTATATGGTGCCTTATGACATTTGAAAGCATGCTGGGGCTTATTACTGTGAATTGGCGCATCCTTGCGATGGTGTTCGCACTGCTGTGATGAGACGTGTTGAACGAGGGTTTGAGGGTGCTTGACAGTTTTTGGTGGAGCAATTCTGGAAGCTCAACGCTACTGGGGCGCGGAACGACTCGACGTAACATGCTTATAGAATTGATATCGGCCATTGCAAAGCCACAACAATTTGTATGTTTACATCATCTCTCATCATTTATAACCAGTAAGTTTTGTATTAAACCACATTCTTAGTGAGCCACTCCTTCCACTCACTCTCACCCCATGAAGAGCCGATATCCTGAACGACACCATCAAAAACACCCGTGGGCGTAACGTGGACACCAATGAGTCTGTTCATCTTGGTGACGACCTTGAGGTCATTCGTGACCGCATTGCCGACATTAAGCGCGTCCTGGCTCTCGGCCTTGTCCGGGATGGCGAGCAGCTTGTACACCTGCGCCTCGTCGACGCCCACGCCGCCCGCAATCTTGGCCAGGCGCTTGTACGTCTCGTTGCGCGTCTCGTTGACGACGTTGATGTCGAAAAACGTCTTTTGCGCGTCAAACAGGGCGGCGGAAAACTCCCAAAACTTGGCCGGCTGCAGCTGCAGGACCGCGAGGCCGGCCTCGTGCGTCAGCGTCGACGACGGGTGCCACGGCTGGACCTGCTGGCGGAAGATGACGGCGAGGTTCTTGGACCACGCCGGGTTGGCCTGCACGAGCGGCATGACGACGGTCTGCAGCGCGCGGAACAGCTTGGCGGAGAAGGGGCAGGTGTAGTCGAGGTAGAGCTCGAGCGTGTGCGTGGCGTGCGGCACCGACGACGGCTCGATGGGCGGCGGGGCAAAGAGGAGCTTGTGGCCGGCGAACTTGGGAGGGAGAGCCATGGTGTTGATGGTTTGGTGTGTGTGTGTGTGTGTGTGTGTGTGTGTGTAGACGAGTGGTTGTAGATCTTTGAAGATGGGTGAGAAGAAATGGAAGTGTTTAGACAGCTAGGTACGAGCTATAGCTGGCCGATGGCGTCATGGTGATTGATGCAGGCTATTTTGCCACCAACCACCGAAGCGGGCAGCTTTTGGCGGGGTTGTTGGAAGCTTAACCGCAGAGGTGTATTCAGAAATTGGGTATTGGCTCGAGAAGTCCAGATCAAGGATGGCAACTTGATAGCTGTCAAAACGCTCTACCCAAAATGGAAATAGAAACATGGTATCAAATTTAGCCTTCAGGTTTATACGGCACGTCGACTTTCATTGAAACAGTAAACTCGTCGTAGATCAGACAGGCTAATAAATGCAAGGCAGCGTCAGCAGTAATCGTTATAGGTTTTGAGAAATGAGGATTATTCGGCGGTGTACATCACCTGTATTTAATCCAAGCGCGATAGGCGATCTACAAAATCACGTTTTGAAAGATGGCGCAGCGTCGTGGTCAGCAGGTGTCACTGAGCATAGTCCAAACTAACAATTTAAGCTTAATCCATCCGACCTGCACTGCGACACCGGCCCCATCATCACCATATTCCGCGCCATGACCAATAAATATTTCATCGTCACCGAATAGCAAGCCCCGTCAGCATTTGTCACCTCTCGTCCTAGGCAGTTGCTCCATTCCAAATCTCAAAGTCAGCCCCCAATCATCTTCCCCTCGTGATCCCTGTAGAGCTTCCCAATCCGTTCAACTAGTGTCGGGACATAACGGCGCAGAAGACAATCTCTCCACAGTGGCGCGGCCTTGGCATTCAAGACCATAGAGGTTGCCGAATTCTCCAGGATTTCCATCTCTTCCATCTCTTCCTCAAACTTCACAAGTTATCGACCACGAGATCCTTCTTTTTGCTGTATCCGAACGACTGCCGCGAAGGACGCTCCCCCCGGTTGAACGTACGCACGTAGCCGTGCCCCCTTCTCGGCAACATGATTTGTCTCTCCAAAGCAGATGAGCACTCGCTGCGTCATCTGTCTTTTAATCAGAGCCCCCCGGCTCTGTCTGCCAGCCAGACCACCTGCGAGGATCTGAATGGCATTTCCAACCTGCGCGAGCATGTCGCAGCCGATCAGGACGACGGTGGTGGTGGCAATGCTGGACTCCTGGGCGCGGACGCGATGGATGAGCGGCTTCGGCATGCCTCCCGGTCGCCGGAGTCGCTGCCCAAGGCAGTAGAAGCAGGCCAATGGTTGAACGGTAAGATGCACTCGAGTCAAATTTATGAAGATTTTTCAAAGCACAGGGAAAAAAAGACCACAAGTCTCTAACCTCTCGATTAGGACCATTCCTGTCTTCTCAGACGGCGCCCGGTGGTGACGGCCATGGCTCCTCTGTTCCAGCATCTCTTTCTCAGCGTATCAAGTACGCTTGGGGGTGGGTAGCTTGGATCATTTCCGTTCTTGTTGCTTCCTCTGTACTCTCTTCCCTCAAGGGCAGCCCTGCCTGGGCTCTGTTCCCCGTGCACGCCTCTGCTGCTGCTCCTGCTCCTGCTTCCCTCGTCGAGCCTGCCGCTCTCCTCAACGACACTGCCTCACCCGTCTCCCATCGCAAGCGATCAACCTGTGCGTCGGGCGGCGTCGGCAAAGGCGATGACTACAACCTGTCCCTGCACGTCGGGGCGCTCTTCATCATCCTCTTCGTCTCCTTCACCGGCTGCGCCTTTCCGATTCTCGCCTCCAAGTTTCCCGGCCTGCGCATCCCGGCGCCCTTCTTCTTCGTCGTGCGCCACTTTGGCACCGGCGTCCTCATCGCCACCGCCTTTGTGCATCTGCTGCCGACAGCCTTTGTCTCGCTCAACAATCCGTGCCTGTCGAGCTTCTGGACCGAGGACTACCAGGCCATGCCGGGTGCCATTGCGCTCGCCGCCGTCTTCCTCGTGACGGTCATTGAAATGGTCTTTCATCCGTCCCGACAGATCCCACCGGAGGAAGTCAGCGCCGGTCACGGTCATCAAGGCTGCATGGCGAATGTAACCTTCATTACAGAGGAGCGCGGTGAAGAGGCTCGGCCTCAGCACCCGATTCGTGACATGGGCCCAATCAAAGGTCGGCAGTCAAGCGTCGCGCAAAACTTGTCGCAGCTCAGCAGGTCCATGTCTACTCAGGCTGAAATCTCGCGTGACCAAAGCAAGGATGTTACCGCCAACAAGACCGAAGCCGCCGCTTCGTCCGATGAAGAGTCTTTCCGGCCGCCTACTCTTTCTGCCTTGCAGCAAGAGCGCAAGGATCGTCTTCAATGCATTCTCTTGGAAATGGGCATTTTGTTCCACAGCGTCTTTATTGGCATGGCTTTGAGCGTCTCTCTTGGAAACGAATTTATCATTCTGTTGATTGCCATTTCATTCCATCGTAAGCTAACTCCTCTTTGAACTACTACTACTTGACTTCACTAACACGGCGTAAGAAACGTTTGAGGGACTGGCTCTGGGCTCACGTATCGCAGCCGTCAAGTGGGAAAAAGAAACTATTCAGCCGTGGCTCATGGCGCTTGCCTACGGATGCACGTATGTACTAATCCGTCTGCCACAGCGCATATCGTATGCTAACTCCTATGCAGTACACCAATTGGACAAGCTATCGGACTTGCTACTCATACGCTCTACAGCCCCGACTCCGAGGTCGGTCTCATTCTTGTGGGTGTTATGAATGCCATCTCCGCCGGTCTGCTCACGTTTGCTTCTCTGGTCGAGCTTCTCTCCGAGGACTTTCTCAGCGATGCAAGCTGGCGGTACCTGCGCGGCAAGCAGCGGGTCTATGCCTGCCTCTTGGTCCTCCTCGGTGCATTCGGCATGAGCCTTGTAGGCGCTTGGGCATAATCATTCATACTGTGTCTGGGCTTTCAGCTCATTTCTGAGACGAGAAGTCAGCTTCGGACTCGATGATTTGCCACTTGCAGGCTGCTGTAGACCATTCCAACCATGTCTTGAGCAGTGGAATATGTGTTCCTTCTAGCCTTTGCGGTTGGTCGATGCACACAAAAGTACAGAGGATTCAACATCCAGATACAAATCATTTACATTCTCTTTCTTCTTGGCTACTGATTAGCCAAATTATTTGGAATTATACTAGCAGTTGCTGTGGAAGCAACATACTCCGATAAATGTTAAGGTTCAACTATCATTTTCACATCATCCAAACTTTTCATCCCCAGTATCGTGATTCATTAATGTACATCTTTCATCTCTTGCGCAATTCTTTTTGCCTACGAGACTGTGTTTTTGGTAACAACGCCTCGCGCAAATTCACCAAACGTAAGATGCTGCTCAATATCAACCTCCTCACCCAGGTTTGGCTGAGTGAAAACCGCCAGCGTGTTGCGGGCAATGCGGCCATCGCTGACGCTGGCCTTGACGCCACGCACGAAATGCGGCACGGCCTTGAACTTGCCGGCCGTGATGCGCTCGAGGGCCTCGCCGGTCTGGAAGGCGATGCAGTCGCGGGGAATCTTGACCTGGAAGGTCTCGCCGGTGCGGGACTTGATGTACAGGCCGGCGCTGGGATCAGGCGAGGCGGGAAGCTCGTTGAGCGTGGGCAGAGACGAGTCCGTGGTGGCGGGAACAGCGGTGTCGGTTTCCTTTTCATCAATGAACATGGCCGATGTCAGGCCAGTCAGGCAGCCGTGGTCAAGGTGCGTGGCACACCAGTCATCCTCGTCGCCGTCGGCGGCATCTTCCTTGCCCTGAGGGTAGTAGTGAAGAAGACGGGCCTTGGTCGTGTTGGAGGTACTGACGACGTGCTCGAGGTAGCCCTTGGGGTAGCCTTGAATCTCCTTTTCGGCGAAGCGGTCGCAGGCGCGGGCGACGAGGACAGCAACGTCAATAATGAGGCTGCAGAGGTCCGTCACGGCGGGCTTGAAGCCGGGGAGCACGTTTTGCGCCGGCCACAGGTTGGGCGAGAGGTACTCGGGGAACGTCTCCTCCGAGAACTCGGCGGTGGGCTTAGCGCACTCGAGAGCGGCATCGACGTAAAAGGCACAGTTGGCATAGTAGGATCCCTTGAAGGTATCGGCCTTGCCATTTTTCAGAGTCTCTTTGCCGAGGGACCAGCCGGTGAGGTACTTGGCGTGGGCATTTTCAAGTTTTTCTGAGTGGGCCGGGTTAGTAGAGCGTTGATTGCACCGAGTAGGTAGATTCGTGGCTTGTCTTGACATACCAAGTTCAGCCTGAGGAAGGTTACCCAGGTACGAAGCATAAGAGAGAGCCGCATGTCTCAGCTTGGGAAACTGCTCGGGCACGTCTTTGACAACAAGGATGCCAAGAGAGTCTGGACCAAAGGCCTGCTGAAGGGTCTCGAAGGAGACATTGCCTAGACAAAGTATGAGTTAACCACACTTATACCCGCAAGAAAAGAAAACGCATGGGGCAACTGTTGCCGAGAGCCGAAGGCGCACTTGCGACTGCGGGTTAGATTAAACTAACTTACCAGACTGCAGGTCTTTGAGAGAGACTGTAACGGCCTGTGCCTGTGCCGCCATGGTGACGGTTTGATCTGCTATGATAGGGTGGGAAGGCAAGGGTTATGGGGTTTCGTAATGAGGCAAGATGAGACTTGTATGACGCAAAATGAATAAGAATGAACAAATGGGGTGGTTTGTGAAAGATTGAAATACTGGCTGAAGTAGACGGCAACCCCAGAGCGCGCGGCGGGCATGTGGCTAATAGCGGGGGAGGGGCTGCCAGGGCATTTTAGGGCCTTTTGTTAGCGACTTGAGCCAGCCATTGGCCCTGTAACTCCCCTCCACCGTTGGGGCTTTGGGTGAGCCTCTCGCCGCTTTAGAGAGCAAACGTAGCAACATGGTCGAGTTGAGCTCCATCGTTGCTCCACGGCTTCTAAAGCAGCACTCTTTCATGCTCCAGCCTGCATCTTCATCTGTTGGAGCTCGCCGTCCTCCGAACCCGCCATCCCAAAATTTCACCTTGAATTGCCGCGACAAGGCGCACCAGCGGCCCGAGACACGACAGCCAGATATCCCATTCAGTTCCTTTTCGACAGTCTCCGCCTCTTTTTATCTCCGCTCGCCTCGGAGCGCCCGTCTCTCCCGCTCCGGGCTCTCCCCCGCCCACAGCTGCGAGTGCCACACACGCCTTCAACAGCTGCAGGCACCGTCACCGGCCACCGCGCGACCATGGTCAAGCCATTGTCCTTCAAGGGCGACAAGCCCAAGAAGCGCAAGCGCGCACGTGCCGCTGAGGACGGCGACGATGCCGGCGCCGGACCCTCGTCGGCGAGCAAGCAGCTGCGCAAGGTCGCCGCCGCGGCCGAAGAGGAGCCCGCCGACGACGACACCTGGGTCTCGGCCGATGCGCCGTCCGACGTCTCCGGGCCCGTCATGTTTGTCCTGCCGACGGACAAGCCCTCGGCGCTGGCGTGCGACGCGGCCGGCAAGGTCTTTCCCGTTCCCATCGAGAACATTGTCGACGCGAACCCGACGACGGCGGAGCCGCACGACGTGCGACAGGTCTGGGTCGCGAACCGCATCGCGGGCACCGAGCATTTCCGCTTCAAGGGACACCACGGAAGGTTTGTACCAGGCCGTGCACTCATACATATAGCAACACATCATACATGTCAACTCAAATTTCTGACTCGTTCCTCTAGATATCTCGCTTGCGACAAGATTGGTCTGCTCTCTGCCCACTCCGAAGCCGTATCGCCCCTCGAAACCTTCAACCTCGTGGCCACGGCCGACACGCCGGGCACGTTCCAGGTGCAGACGCTGCGCGACACCCTCCTCTGCGTAAAACCCTCCGCGTCGTCGTCTGTCGCGGCGCGCGACGAGGTCCGCGGCGACGCCGACGCGATCTCCTTCAGCACGACGCTGCGCATCCGCATGCAGGCCCGCTTCAAGCCCAAGATCAAGGCGTCCAAGGAGGAAAAGGCGCTCGCCAAGATTAGCCGCCGTGAGCTCGAGGACGCCGTCGGCCGCCGCCTCAACGACGACGAGGTCAGGAAGCTCAAGCGGGCCCGTCGCGAGGGCAACTATCACGAGACACTGCTGGATGTCAAAGTCAAGAGCAAGCATGACAAGTTTAGTTGAAGGGTCCATGTTAACGATTGTGCATTTGCTGGTGTTTGGTTTTGTTTTGTTTGGATCAGCACAAAAGGAATCATGAATGGACAACAAAATGTATTACTAGAGTATATACCCGGTTGATTAGGTCGCAAATGCAAAAGACCTGGCACCTTCGCTATTTATTTATTTTATTTTTCCTTAATTGCCAGCTCGCCATCCTCTGACGCAGCCGTCCTCGCCAGCGGTAAACACGACTTGCTCCTCGTCAAAGAAGCAAAACGAGCGCACAATCTCCTCGCCGTGGGCACCCGGCAGGCCAACACTGTTTGCCGTATCCAGCGCCCATTTCTGCTCAGCATTCTTGGCCAGGAAATACAGCTGAAACATTTGTTTACTATCAGACAAAAATCATGTTAGTTTGATCATGGTAAAGTATGCGACAACACTTGAAACGTACTCTTGGGAACCCGCGCCCATGACGGCACCCACGCCGTCCATCTTGGGCGTCACGTTGGCCACGTACTGGCAGCCCAGCACGGCGCGCAGGTCGCCAAAGTCCTGCGTGGCGTTGCCGTCGAGCGTCTCCTCGGCGACGTCGTAGAGCGCGAAGCGCTCGTCGTGCGAGATGGCGAACACCTCGCTCGAGGGCGCCAGGAACGCGGCGTGGTGGACCGAGGCGCCGTGGTTGAAGGTCTGGATCGTGACCTCGTCCTCGTCGGCGATGCGCGTGTCGTAGACGCTGACGAGGCCATCCGTCGAGCCCGAGAGCAGCAGCGCGGGCTGCGTGCCGTGGAAGGCGAGCTCGGTGACATCGTCGCTGTGGACGTCCTGATAGTGCGCCTTGGCCGTGGGCGCGGCACCGACGTCCCTGCGTGGTGTCAGTATGACAGGTTCGATTTTGAAAGTTGAGAGAAGAAGGGAAATTGGGAAGCGTGCTGGGAAATCTCGCAGCCTACCAGAGATATATAGAAGCCATATGGTCCTGGAGCTCTGTGCCGACCGCTATCGTATTGGTATCTTTGTTGCACGCCATGGACAGGATGGGCGCTTGACTAGCTACTCATTACTTTTCATTAGCCTCGCAGATGCCCATGCCTTTCTTGAAATGAAGCTCACCTTTGAATTGCGCCACCTTGGCCGAGGCGCCCTTCATCTTGAGATCCCACACCGCAACGGTGCCGTCCTCACCCGCCGTGCACGCCAGCCCGCCGTCCAGCACCCGTAGCGCCGTCACGCTGGCGCCGTGCGCCGTCTGCCACGTCGAGATGGGCCCGGCCGACAGGCGCGCGGGGTCGAGGAGCGTCAGCGCATTGTCCGTCGAGATGGCCGCCAGGCCGGCGCCTGTGCGGGCAATCTCGGTGACGTAGACGGATTCACCACGGCCGAAGCGGTGGCTCTCGAGATTGGCGAGCGTATACATTTTTTGGCTCTCGGGCTCTCTTATTCCGATTTGGACACAGGAAGTCTCTGCGTCGTTCTTTGCAGTAATCTCCCGGCTTGTAGTCGCCTTCTAGCAGGCTCGGGAAAAAAAAAAGTAGAACCGCTTCTTCTTCTGATACCTCAGTTGCACTTCTTGCTCTGCCGCAACGAGCAGCTATGCACGGAGAAAACACTGCAAAGTTTTTCTGTGAGATTGTTTGTAGTCTGTATCTTTTTTTTTGTTCAGATTTGGCCACGTTAGCAAGTCTCAAGTGAGAGTGAAGTGATCATTCGAAGCTTTTGGCGATCCGCCCGCGCGATCAAACTTCTTTTCTGGTGGAGCTTCCGCAACCACGCTGCTAGCATGACTATGATGGGCGAACAACACCACTTTTCAGTCTGCCTTCTGGCTAATCAGCGCCCAATGCGTTTTATTGCAAACACACTGAAATTGAAGTGGGTTTTGCTTCTATTTTGCATTTGCATCGTAACCTTTTGCGCCCTTTCCTTCTGCTATTGACTTACATGCACGTGGCTACAAGACAGACAACGATTCAGACTCCAGTTACGTGAGAACTATTCACCATAAATTGAGCTCAATTGAGGGCGACAAAGAAGTTTCAGAAACTGGATTCTTTAAACTAGTTTATTTAGAGCTTGTAAAGTATCATCGCAAATGTTATGTTGCCCAAAGCTTTCTTGACTCCCTTCTGCTGCGTCGTTGAGAGAAGACCAAAAGGCTGTTAAGGCCCGTGGGGGTCCAACTTATGAATTCTTTAATAGATTAGAATGTGGTTTGATTTGATTTACGCTTAATCGTACATATGTGCTTCGTTTTGTCTATTTTCGCCTTGTCAAATATTAGGTAATGAGTTCCGCCATTTTCCATTCGGCATTATAGCCATAGAGAGCCAGCCTGTAAAAGTTCCAAATAACGCCAAAATGAATGCAATAATCAGGTATATCTCGTGATTCGAGTAGATTTCCTTTCCGTGTGATGAAATGCACAAGGAGAGAGTGGGCCTATCGCTCGAGCTATTGCTGCTTCTTGAGTGCCGCACGCTCGTTGACAGATCGGAAAGCTCGCTTTCCAACTTCGTAGCTGCTGATCATGATGGCGCAAGCCGGGGCAACTTTGAGGGTTCGGGGGATCCAGCCCCTCCAAAGCCCAGCAACGCCCTCCGTCTTGAAGATGTGCCACAAGAGACGAATCATATTCTGCTCCTCAGGAGCCTTTCCGGCTGCTGTGCCCAGGCTTGTTCGCACGCTTCCGTCGTTGTAAATTTGTGTCCTTGTCTTGCCTACATCAAACGGCATGGTGACGATGGATGCAAACATGCCGGACAATGCGCCGGCCGCGAAACTGTCAACAAAGGTCTGCGACTGTCTCTCGTTGCTCTGGGAGCGGCGTCGGGCAGTCAGGAGGTCTTCGTCACGCGACAGCGATCGCCCCCGCCGCTCTTCACGCATATCGGTGAATTTGGATCGAAGAGTCTCATATCCCCACCAGTACAGTCCCGAGAAGGGCACATCACGCCAGAGTGTGAGGTTGAATCCTCTCCACAGCGAAGTGTATCCTTGGCTGGATATCATGCTTCGCATACCGCCGATGGCTTCCATGAGATGACCAGAGGCGGATCCGGAGGACGCTTGTATGCGAGTTTTGAATAATTCGATGGGGTTAACCGCTGCAACTGCAATGATTCGAGCAATGGAGCCGGCCAAGAGAGGCGCATAATCAGGCGAGAGATTGGACAGCGGGCTGCCTGGGTTATATCGCAGAAAGTCGTAGCCAGTAAAGTAAATGATATTGGCGGGGATTGACATGACCAGAGTTGGGGACAGTCCGCGCCAGAGTGTGGTGACGCCCTCGTTGCGGGCAATCTTGCGCAGTCCATCTATCGTCGACTTGTACGTCTTCTTTTCGACTTCTTGGACAGCGCAGTCGTGGGCGCGGATCCCGGCAGCACCGGCACCGGCCGTGATGCCTTCGATCTGCGGCGCAGCCAAGCAAAACTCGGCATTGTTGCCAGCAAAGAAAACTTCACGACAGCAGGCTGTCACTCCAAGATTGGCAGTCTGGATCGGGGTAAGGCTATGGGGCGTGAGGGCGAGTTTGGAGAGATCGATGGCGGACACGGGGGGCTTTTGAGACTGGAGTCGGACTCGGACAACGTCGAGGGGTGTGACTGGGAGTGATGTTAGCCGGGTGTCGAGTAATACTTATACTCACGGAGGAGGATGGCAGGTTTGACGCACCGAGCAGAGAAGTGAGCAAACTGCCCGTCATGGCAGAAACCATGGTTTGCGCCGGGGTAACCTGAGGCACGGGTGGCAGGACAGGCTCTATCCTGTCGTGATTGTAAGATGTGATGTCATCCGCGGCCAGCTGGGCCACGGAAGCAGGTCGGCTCATCGTGCGCGTTGCCTCTGGCGGCACCGACCGTGAATGGCGATGCGGGCCGTCAAGGTGGCAAGCGGAGGATGGAAGCTCGGCCGAAGCAACGGCGTTTGCGACAGAAGAAGCTTGTTGGCAGTGTCAAAGCGTGCGTTCGGGATGGTCGATGAGACTAGGTCGGTGGGAAAGGGTCTCTGCGTGATGTTAAAAGCAAGAGAGAAGCAGAGATGGAATGATTGATAAGATGACTAGACAAAGAGGAGTCGTTGGACTGTGGATTGTTGAGGTAAAGGAAAGGCGTAGAGCGCGAGCATTGATGGGCTGGTGGGCCAAATTTTTGGTGGATTTCGCCTCCCCGTGGCCGGAGGCGAGTATACGTTACGTTAGCGTAACTCGGGCGTAGCTTGTGGTGGTCGAGTGCAAGCTCCGAAAGCGCCGCGCCACGGCTGTACTTGGAGGCGCTGTTAAGGCTGGCGGCGTGCAGAAGCGAGTTCCACTAACAGCCAATGCTACAGTGTGCCTGCACCACCGAGGATCCGAGGATCCGAGGACTGGGCGTGATTAATCAGCGCGGTCGGTGCTAGACTCGCTAAATTACAGTGCATTTTTACATTTTCTAGGTGCTGCTCGACGCCAACTGCCCTCTGTTACCGTCTGGTCAGGGCGCTGTAGTGATGAAATGGTGCTGTAAGGTGTCAGACCAGTCACCGTCTCCACCAATTCTTCACGTCAACTTGCTCGCCGGTGACGCATTGCTTTCTTCGATCCTCGAGCCTCTCACTCCCAGGCCTGCATCTGGCGCATCCACTTGCCGAGATCCCCTGGCCCATTCTGAGTATCAAGTCCCTGGTTATCTGTCACGCCGCTCTTCATTTTCAACTTGACCACTGTTCATCTCACACCGCGTATTTCACCACCTATCGCGCCCCTATCCTGCACCATGTATTCCTTATAAGCGATCCTGCCTCTGATTCCAATCTCCTTCCGTCTGACGCCGCCACTCCTCCCATCTTTTAACTCCGACGGTGTTACTGATAAGAGAGTATCCAACCTACTTTGGCTTCTCAACTTCATCTTGAAAACCCGATACACCACTACCATCATGTCCTCTGGCGACGGGCTCAACACGGAGCTCGAGTCTTTTAGAAAGCAATGGCTCTCCGATCTTAAAACGCAGAGGGTGCCCCAGTCAGGCGACGCAGCTGCCGGTGGCGCCTCATCTTCGGCGTCTGCCAGCCATCGTCGCCGCCAAAGTCACACTCGACGGCATGATGCCCCGCGGCTGTCGTTTTCTTCAGCGGCTGCACGCCCTGGGCCGCCGAAGAAGACCAACGGGCCACCTAGCCCCACGGCCGCCCGGCGCACCGTCATTCTTGGCGAGGGTTCCGACTATCTCGAGGGCCGTTCGTTTGACGAGCCCGCACCTCCGCTCACCACTTCCTCCGAGGCGAGGACACTGGCCAGCAGCGTCGACGCTGCAGCAAAGTCTCAAAAGAAGAAGCTGGTTTCGGCCCTGGACCATTATGAGGAAGCCATGGAAAAGGAATCCCAAGGCAACATGGGCGACAGCTTGCAGTTATATCGAAAAGCTTACAAGGTGAGAAAGTTTCACTCATATAGTTGATACCGTCACTGTTGAAACAAGTGCTAACAAAAGCTAGATGGATCACGGTGTAGAGCGCAGATACCGTGAGAAGCATTTCCCAGCAGCTTCATCCAAGGCACCCGCTACCCAAGCAGCAGCCAGCGCAAGCACATCAACACCCGCACCTGCACCAGCCTCTGAAAAGGCACCAGCACCCGCAGAGGAAGAGGCCGTCGTCGTCCCGCCCAAGACCTTTTCCGAACTCATCTCTGGCTTTGCGGCTCTCAAGATCGAAGCTGCCGTCCCCGACGTCGAGGGCGAGCCGGCGCTGCCGTGCCCCATGGCCGAGCTTCCTGACGAGCTGCTGACGCACATCATGCACGATGTGGCCGTGGCCGACGTGGCCGAGTACGTGCGCCTCTCGCTCGTGTGCAAGCGCCTGGCCTACCTCGTCGCCAGCGAGCAGCGCATATGGCGGCGCGTCTGCCTGGGCGCCGAGTTTGGCTTTGCCGGCATGCACTACCGCTGGAACCGCGGCATCGAATGGGGTCCCCTGTCGTCCGACTCGGAGGACGAGCAGGATGCGGAAGAGGACGGCGATGCGGCCATCTCGGACGCAGACGAGGAAGACGCCGTCACTGCTGTCGCTCGTCGTCCCCGTCTCAGCCCGCGGGAGCGCGCCCAGCGCCGCCACGCCCGCGAGCAGGCCATGACGCTGTCCCTCACGCCCTCGGTGTACCCGACGTGGAAGAAGATGTTCCGCAACCGCCCGCGCATCCGCTTCGACGGCTGCTACATCTCGACCGTCAACTACGTCCGCTCCGGCCAGGCCTCGACCAACCAGCTGACCTGGGGCGGCGCGCCAATCCACATCGTCACCTACTACCGCTACCTGCGCTTCTTCCGCGACGGCTCCCTCATCAGCCTGCTGGCCTCCAACGAGCCCGGCGAGGTGGTGCACTACATGACGCGCGAAGCGCTCCTCCAGCAGCAGCAGCAGCAGCAGCAGCGCCAGCACCACGGGGACTCTGGCGGTCACAGCCAAAATCAAAACCACCACCTGCCCGGCGCCGCCATGCGTCTCGCCCACCGCGGCCGCTGGAGGCTCTCCCCGCC